>JBBPBR010001698.1:58124-75982 GCA_037974775.1 Cicer pinnatifidum
ACAAACACACCTATTGGATGCACAAGATTGCATAAAAACCCTAATTGGACAAGAATAAGACTAGGGAGGACGAAAATGACCGAAATGTTCATCCAATGACACAAATGAACTTATTGGATGCACAAGATTGGTTAAAAACCCTAATTGGACAAGAATAAGCCTAGGGAGGACGAAAATGACCTAAATGTTCGTCCAATGACACAAACACACTTATTGGATGCACAAGATTGCATAAAAACCCTAATTAGACAAGAATAAGACTAGGGAGGACGAAAATGACCTAAATGTTCCTCCAATGACACAAACACACCTATTGGATGCACAAGAGTGCATTAAAACCCTAATTCGACCAGAATAAGACTAGGGAGGACGAAAATGACCTAAATGTTCATCCAATGACACAAATGAACTTATTGGATCCACAAGATTGGTTAAAAACCCTAATTGGACAAGAATAAGCATAGGGAGGACGAAAATGACCTAAACGTTCATCCAATGACACAAACCCACATATTGGATGCACAAGATTGCTTAAAACCCTAATTGGACAAGAATAAGACTAGGGAGGACGAAAATGACCTAAATGTTCATCAAATGACACAAATGAACTTATTGAATGCACAAGATTGGTTAAAAACCCTAATCGGACAAGAATAAGCCTAGGGAGGACGAAAATGACCTAAATGTTCTTCCAATGACACAAACACACCTATTGGATGCACAAGATTGCATAAAAACCCTAATTGGACAAGAATAAGACTAGGGAGGACGAAAATGACCTAAATGTTCCTCCAATGACACAAACACACCTATTGGATGCACAAGATTGCATAAAAACCCTAATTGGACAAGAATAAGACTAGGGAGGACGAAAATGACCTAAATGTACATCCAATGACACAAATGAATTTATTGAATGCACAAGATTGGTTAAAAACCCTAATCGGACAAGAATAAGCCTAGGGAGGACGAAAATGACCTAAATGTTCGTCCAATGACACAAACACACCTATTGGATGCACAAGATTGCATAAAAACCCTAATTGGACAAGAATAAGACTAGGGAGGACGAAAATGACCTAAATGTTCCTCCAATGTCACAAACACACCTATTGGATGCACAAGATTGCATAAAAACCCTAATTGGACAAGAATAAGCATAGGGAGGACGAAAATGACCTAAACGTTCATCCAATGACACAAACCCACATATTGGATGCACAAGATTGCTTAAAACCCTAATTGGACAAGAATAAGACTAGGGAGGTCGAAAATGACCTAAATGTTCATCCAATGACACAAATGAACTTATTGGATGCACAAGATTGCATAAAAACCCTAATTGGACAAGAATAAGACTTAGGAGGACAAAAATGACCTAAATGTTCGTCCAATGACACAAACACACCTATTGGATGCACAAGATTGGTTAAAAACCTTAATTGGACAAGAACAAGACTAGGGAGGACGAAAATGACCTAAATGTTCGTCCAATGACACAAACACACCTATTGGATGCACAAGATTGGTTAAAAACCCTAATTGGACAAGAATAAGCCTAGGGAGGAAGAAAATGACCTAAATGTTCGTCCAATGACACAAACACACCTATTGGATGCACAAGATTGCATAAAAACCCTAATTGGACAAGAATAAGACTAGGGAGGACGAAAATGACCTAAATGTTCCACCAATGACACAAACACACCTATTGGATGCACAAGGTTGGTTAAAAACCCTAATTGGACAAGAATAAGCCTAGGGAGGACGAAAATGACCTAAATGTTCAACCAATGACACAAATGAACTTATTGGATGCACAAGGTTGGTTAAAAACCCTAATTGGACAAGAATAAGCCTAGGGAGGACGAAAATGACCTAAATGTTCATCCAATGACACAAATGAACTTATTGGATGCACAAGATTGGTTAAAAACCCTAATTGGACAAGAATAAGCCTAGGGAGGACAAAAATGACCTAAATGTTCATCCAATGACACAAATGAACTTATTGGATGCACAAGATTGGCTAAAAACCCTAATTGGACAATAATAAGCCTAGGGAGGACAAAAATGACCTAAATGTTCGTCCAATGACACAAACACACCTATTGGATGCTCAAGATTGCATAAAAACCCTAATTGGACAAGAATAAGCCTAGGGAGGACGAAAATGACCTAAATGTTCATCCAATGACACAAATGAACTTATTGGATGCACAAGATTGGTTAAAAACCCTAATTAGACAAGAATAAGCCTAGGGAGGACGAAAATGACATAAATGTTCATCCAATGACACAAATGAACTTATTGGACGCACAAGATTGGTTAAAAACCCTAACTGGACAAGAATAAGCCTAGGGAGGACGAAAATGACCTAAATGTTCGTCCAATGACACAAACACACCTATTGGATGCACAAGATTGCATAAAAACCCTAATTGGACAAGAATAAGCCTAGGGAGGACGAAAATGACCTAAATGTTCATCCAATGACACAAATGAACTTATTGGATGCACAAGATTGGTTAAAAACCCTAATTGGACAAGAATAAGCCTAGGGAGGACAAAAATGACCTAAATGTTCATACAATGACACAAATGAACTTATTGGATGCACAAGATTGGTTAAAAACCCTAATTGGACAAGAATAAGCCTAGGGAGGACGAAAATGACCTAAATGTTCATCCAATGACACAAATGAACTTATTGGATGCACAAGATTGGTTAAAAACCCTAATTGGACAAGAATAAGCCTAGGGAGGACAAAAATAACCTAAATGTTCATCCAATGACACAAACACACCTATTGGATGCACAAGATTGGTTAGAAACCCTAATTGGACAAGAATAAGCCTAGGGAGGACGAAAATGACCTAAATGTTAATCCAATGACACAAACACACCTATTGGATGCGCAAGATTGGTTAAAAACCCTAATTGGACAAGAATAAGCCTAGGGAGGACGAAAATGACCTAAATGTTCATCCAATGACACAAATGAACTTATTGGATGCACAAGATTGGTTAAAAACCCTAATTGGACAAGAATAAGCCTAGGGAGGACGAAAATGACCTAAATGTTCAACCAATAACACAAATGAACTTATTGGATGCACAAGGTTGGTTAAAAACCCTAATTGGACAAGAATAAGCCTAGGGAGGACGAAAATGACCTAAATGTTCGTCCAATGACACAAACAAACCTATTGGATGCAAAGGATTGCATAAAAACCCTAATTGGCCAAGAATAAGCCTAGGGAGGACGAAAATGACCTAAATGTTCGTCCAATGACACAAACACACCTATTGGATGCACAAGATTGCATAAAAACCCTAATTGGACAAGAACAAGCCTAGGGAGGACGAAAATGACCTAAATGTTCATCCAATGACATAAATGAACTTATTGGATGCACAAGATTGGTTAAAAACCCTAATTGGACAAGAATAAGCCTAGGGAGGACGTAAATGACCTAAATGTTCATCCAATGACACAAATGAACTTATTGGATGCACAAGATTGGTTAAAAACCCTAATTGGACAAGAATAAGCATAGGGAGGACGAAAATGATCTAAATGTTCATCCAATGACACAAACACACATATTGGATGCACAAGATTGCTTAAAACCCTAATTGGACAAGAACAAGACTAGGGATGACGAAAATGACCTAAATGTTCATCCAATGACACAAATGAACTTATTGGATGCACAAGATTGGTTAAAAACCCTAATTGGACAAGAATAAGCCTTGGGAGGACGAAAATGACCTAAATGTTCGTCCAATGACACAAACACACCTATTGGATGCACAAGATTGCATAAAAACCCTAATTGGACAAGAATATGACTAGGGAGGACGAAAATGACCTAAATGTTCCTCCAATGACACAAACACACCTATTGGATGCACAAGATTGCATAAAAACCCTAATTGGACAAGAATAAGACTAGGGAGGACGAAAATGACCTAAATGTTCATTTCATGACACAAATGAACATTGGATGCACAAGATTGGTTAAAAACCCTAATTGGACAAGAATAAGCCTAGGGAGGACGAAAATGACCTAAATGTTCATCCAACGACACAAATCAACTTATTGGATGCACATGATTGGTTAAAAACCCTAATTGGACAAGAATAAGCCTAGGGAGGACGAAAATGACCTAAATGTTCGTGTAATGATACAAATGAACTTATTGGATGCACAAGATTGGTTAAAAACCCTAATTGGACATGAATAAGCATAGTGAGGACGAAAATGACCTAAATGTTCGTCCAATGACACAAACACACCTATTGGATGCACAAGATTGCATAAAAACCCTAATTGGACAAGAATAAGACTAGGGAGGACGAAAATGACCTAAATGTTCCTCCAATGACACAAACACACCTATTGGATGCACAAGATTGCATAAAAACCCTAATTGGACAAGAATAAGCCTAGGGAGGACGTAAATGACCTAAATGTTCGTCCAATGACACAAACACACCTATAGGATGCACAAGATTGCATAAAAACCCTAATTGGACAAGAACAAGCCTAGGGAGGACGAAAATGACCTAAATGTTCATCCAATGACACAAATGAACTTATTGGATGCACAAGATTGGTTAAAAACCCTAATTGGACAAGAATAAGCCTAGGGAGGACGTAAATGACCTAAATGTTCATCCAATGACACAAATGAACTTATTGGATGCACAAGATTGGTTAAAAACCCTAATTGGACAAGAATAAGCATAGGGAGGACGAAAATGAGCTAAATGTTCATCCAATGACACGAACACACATATTGGATGCACAAGATTGCTTAAAACCCTAATTGGACAAGAGTAAGACTAGGGATGACGAAAATGACCTAAATGTTCATCCAATGACACAAATGAACTTATTGGATGCACAAGATTGGTTAAAAACCCTAATTGGACAAGAATAAGCCTAGGGAGGACGAAAATGACCTAAATGTTCGTCCAATGACACAAACACACCTATTGGATGCACAAGATTGCATAAAAACCCTAATTAGACAAGAATAAGACTAGGGAGGACGAAAATGACCTAAATGTTCCTCTAATGACACAAACACACCTATTGGATGCACAAGATTGCATAAAAACCCTAATTCGACAAGAATAAGACTAGGGAGGACGAAAATGACCTAAATGTTCATCCAATGACACAAATGAACTTATTGGATCCACAAGATTGGTTAAAAACCCTAATTGGACAAGAATAAGCATAGGGAGGACGAAAATGACCTAAACGTTCATCCAATGACACAAACCCACATATTGGATGCACAAGATTGCTTAAAACCCTAATTGGACAAGAATAAGACTAGGGAGGACGAAAATGACCTAAATGTTCATCCAATGACGCAAATGAACTTATTGGATGCACAAGATTGGTTAAAAACCCTAATTGGACAAGAATAAGCATAGGGAGGACGAAAATGACCTAAATGTTCGTCCAATGACACAAACCCACATATTGGATGCACAAGATTGCTTAAAACCCTAATTGGACAAGAATAAGACTAGGGAGGTCGAAAATGACCTAAATGTTCATCCAATGACACAAATGAACTTATTGGATGCACAAGATTGCACAAAAACCCTAATCGGACAAGAATAAGACTTGGGAGGACAAAAATGACCTAAATGTTCGTCCAATGACACAAACACACCTATTGGATGCACAAGATTTGTTAAAAACCCTAATTGGAGAAGAATAAGACTAGGGAGGACGGAAATGACCTAAATGTTCCTCCAATGACACAAACACATCTATTGGATGCACAAGATTGCATAAAAACCCTAATTGGACAAGAATAAGACTTGGGAGGACGAAAAAGACCTAAATGTTCATCCAATGACACAAATGAACTTATTGGATGCACAAGATTGGTTAAAAACCCTAATTGGACAAGAATAAGCCTAGGGAGGACGAAAATGACCTAAATGTTCGTCCAATGACACAAACACACCTATTGGATGCACAAGATTGCATAAAAACTCTAATTGGACAAGAATAAGACTAGGGAGGACGAAAATGACCTAAATGTTCCTCCAATGACACAAACACACCTATTGGATGTACAAGATTGCATAAAAACCCTAATTCGACAAGAATAAGACTAGGGAGGACGAAAATGACCTAAATGTTCCTCCAATGACACAAACACACCTATTGGATGCACAAGATTGCATAAAAACCCTAATTGGACAAGAATAAGACTAGGGAGGACGAAAATGACCTAAATGTTCATCCAATGACACAAATGAACTTATTGTATGCACAAGATTGGTTAAAAACCCTAATTGGACAAGAATAAGCATAGGGAGGACGAAAATTACCTAAATGTTCATCCAATGACACAAACACACCTATTGGATGCACAAGATTGCATAAAAACCCTAATTGGACAAGAATAAGACTAGGGAGGACGAAAATGACCTAAATGTTCCTCCAATGACACAAACATACCTATTGGATGCACAAGATTGCATAAAAACCCTAATTGGACAAGAATAAGACTAGGGAGGACGAAAATGACCTAAATGTTCATCAAATGACACAAATGAACTTATTGTATGCACAAGATTGGTTAAAAACCCTAATTGGACAAGAATAAGCATAGGGAGGACGAAAATGACCTAAATGTTCATCCAATGACACAAACACACATATTGGATGCACAAGATTGCTTAAAACCCTAATTACACAAGAATAAGACTAGGGATGACGAAAATGACCTAAATGTTCATCCAATGACACAAATGAACTTATTGGATGCACAAGATTGGTTAAAAACCCTAATTGGACAAGAATAAGCCTAGGGAGGACGAAAATGACCTAAATGTTCGTCCAATGACACAAACACACCTATTGGATGCACAAGATTGCAGAAAAACCCTAATTGGACAAGAATAAGACTAGGGAGGACGTAAATGACCTAAATGTTCCACCAATGACACAAATGAACTTATTGGATGCACAAGGTTGGTTAAAAACCCTAATTGGACAAGAATAAGCCTAGGGAGGACGAAAATGACCTAAATGTTCAACCAATGACACAAATGAACTTATTGGATGCACAAGGTTGGTTAAAAACCCTAATTGGACAAGAATAAGCCTAGGGAGGACGAAAATGACCTAAATGTTTGTCCAATGACACAAACACACCTATTGGATGCACAAGATTGCATAAAATCCTTAATTGGACAAGAATAAGACTAGGGAGGACGCAAATGACCTAAATGTTCATCCAATGACACAAATGAACTTATTGTATGCACAAGATTGGTTAAAAACCCTAATTGGACAAGAATAAGCATAGGGAGGACGAAAATGACCTAAATGTTCATCCAATGACACAAACACACATATTGGATGCACAAGATTGCTTAAAACCCTAATTGGACAAGAATAAGACTAGGGAGGACGAAAATGACCTAAATGTTCCTCCAATGACACAAACACTCCTATTGGATGCACAAGATTGCATAAAAACCCTAATTGGACAAGAATAAGACTAGGGAGGACGAAAATGACCTAAATGTTCCTCCAATGACACAAACACACCTATTGGATGCACAAGATTGCATAAAAACCCTAATAGGACAAGAATAAGACATGGGAGGACGAAAATGACCTAAATGTTCATCCAATGACACAAATGAACTTATTGGATGCACAAGATTGGTTAAAAACCCTAATTGGACAAGAATAAGCCTAGGGAGGACGAAAATGACCTAAATGTTCGTCCAATGACACAAACACACCTATTGGATGCACAAGATTGCATAAAAACCCTAATTGGATAAGATTAAAACTAGGGAGGACCAAAATGACCTAAATGTTCCTCCAATGACACAAACACACCTATTGGATGCACAAGATTGCATAAAAACCCTAATTCGACAAGAATAAGACTAGGGAGGACGAAAATGACCTAAATGTTCATCCAATGACACAAATGAACTTATTGGATGCACAAGATTGGTTAAAAACCCTAATTTGACAAGAATAAGCATAGGGAGGACGAAAATGACCTAAATGTTCGTCCAATGACACAAACACACCTATTGGATGCACAAGATTGTATAAAAACCCTAATTGGACAAGAATAAGACTAGGGAGGACGAAAATGACCTAAATGTTCCTCCAATGAAACAAACACACCTATTGGATGCACAAGATAGCATAAAAACCCTAATTGGACAAGAATAAGACTTGGGAGGACGTAAATGACCTAAATGTTCCACCAATGACACAAATGAACTTATTGGAAGCACAAGGTAGGTTAAAAACCCTAATTGGACAAGAAAAAGCCTAGGGATGACGAAAATGACCTAAATGTTCATCCAATGACACAAATGAACTTATTGGATGCACAAGATTGGTTAAAAACCCTAATTGGACAAGAATAAGCCTAGGGAGGACGTAAATGACCTAAATGTTCATCCAATGACACAAATGAACTTATTGGATGCACAAGATTGGTTAAAAACCCTAATTGGACAAGAATAAGCATAGGGAGGACGAAAATAACCTAAATGTTCCTCCAGTGACACAAACACACATATTGGATGCACAAGATTGCATAAAAACCCTAATTGGACAAGAATAAGACTAGGGAGGACGAAAATGACATAAATCTTCATCCAATGACACAAACACACCTATTGGATGCACAAGATTGCATAAAAACCCTAATTGGACAAGAATAAGACTAGGGAGGACGAAAATAACCTAAATGTTCCTCCAATGACACAAACACACCTATTGGATGCACAAGATTGCATAAAAACCCTAATTCGACAAGAATAAGACTAGGGAGGACGAAAATGACCTAAATGTTCCTCCAATGACACAAACACACCTATTGAATGCACAAGATTGCATAAAAACCCAAATTGGACAAGAATAAGACTAGGGAGGACGAAAATGACCTAAATGTTCCTCCAATGACACAAACACACCTATTGGATGCACAAGATTGCATAAAAACCCTAATTGGACAAGAATAAGCCTAGGGAGGACGTAAATGACCTAAATGTTCGTCCAATGACACAAACACACCTATAGGATGCACAAGATTGCATAAAAACCCTAATTGGACAAGAACAAGCCTAGGGAGGACGAAAATGACCTAAATGTTCATCCAATGACACAAATGAACTTATTGGATGCACAAGATTGGTTAAAAACCCTAATTGGACAAGAATAAGCCTAGGGAGGACGTAAATGACCTAAATGTTCATCCAATGACACAAATGAACTTATTGGATGCACAAGATTGGTTAAAAACCCTAATTGGACAAGAATAAGCATAGGGAGGACGAAAATGAGCTAAATGTTCATCCAATGACACGAACACACATATTGGATGCACAAGATTGCTTAAAACCCTAATTGGACAAGAGTAAGACTAGGGATGACGAAAATGACCTAAATGTTCATCCAATGACACAAATGAACTTATTGGATGCACAAGATTGGTTAAAAACCCTAATTGGACAAGAATAAGCCTAGGGAGGACGAAAATGACCTAAATGTTCGTCCAATGACACAAACACACCTATTGGATGCACAAGATTGCATAAAAACCCTAATTGGACAAGAATAAGACTAGGGAGGACGAAAATGACCTAAATGTTCATCCAATGACACAAATGAACTTATTGGATGCCCAAGATTGGTTAAAAACCCTAATTGGACAAGAATAAGCATAGGGAGGACGAAAATGACCTAAACGTTCATCCAATGACACAAACCCACATATTGGATGCACAAGATTGCTTAAAACCCTAATTGGACAAGAATAAGACTAGGGAGGACGAAAATGACCTAAATGTTCATCCAATGACACAAATGAACTTATTGGATGCACAAGATTGGTTAAAAACCCAAATTGGACAAGAATAAGCATAGGGAGGACGAAAATGACCTAAATGTTCGTCCAATGACACAAACCCACATATTGGATGCACAAGATTGCTTAAAACCCTAATTGGACAAGAATAAGACTAGGGAGGTCGAAAATGACCTAAATGTTCATCCAATGACACAAATGAACTTATTGGATGCACAAGATTGCATAAAAACCCTAATTGGACAAGAATAAGACTTAGGAGGACAAAAATGACCTAAATGTTCGTCCAATGACACAAACACACCTATTGGATGCACAAGATTGGTTAAAAACCCTAATTGGACAAGAACAAGACTAGGGAGGACGAAAATGACCTAAATGTTCGTCCAATGACACAAACACACCTATTGGATGCACAAGATTGGTTAAAAACCCTAATTGGACAAGAATAAGACTAGGGAGGACGAAAATGACCTAAATGTTCATCCAATGACACAAATGAACTTATTGGATGCACAAGATTGCATAAAAACCCTAATTGGATAAGAATAAGACTAGGGAGGACGAAAATGACCTAAATGTTCCTCCAATGACACAAACACACCTATTGGATGCACAAGATTGCATAAAAACCCTAATTCGACAAGAATAAGACTAGGGAGGACGTAAATGACCTAAATGTTCCACCAATGACACAAATGAACTTATTGGATACACAAGGTTGGTTAAAAACCATAATAGGACAAGAATAAGCATAGGGAGGACGAAAATGACCTAAATGTTCAACCAATAACACAAATGAACTTATTGGATGCACAAGGTTGGTTAAAAACCCTAATTGGACAAGAATAAGCCTAGGGAGGACGAAAATGACCTAAATGTTCGTCCAATGACACAAACAAACCTATTGGATGCAAAGGATTGCATAAAAACCCTAATTGGCCAAGAATAAGCCTAGGGAGGACGAAAATGACCTAAATGTTCGTCCAATGACACAAACACACCTATTGGATGCACAAGATTGCATAAAAACCCTAATTGGACAAGAACAAGCCTAGGGAGGACGAAAATGACCTAAATGTTCATCCAATGACATAAATGAACTTATTGGATGCACAAGATTGGTTAAAAACCCTAATTGGACAAGAATAAGCCTAGGGAGGACGTAAATGACCTAAATGTTCATCCAATGACACAAATGAACTTATTGGATGCACAAGATTGGTTAAAAACCCTAATTGGACAAGAATAAGCATAGGGAGGACGAAAATGATCTAAATGTTCATCCAATGACACAAACACACATATTGGATGCACAAGATTGCTTAAAACCCTAATTGGACAAGAATAAGCCTAGGGAGGACGAAAATGACCTAAATGTTCGTCCAATGACACAAACACACCTATTGGATGCACAAGATTGCATAAAAACCCTAATTAGACAAGAATAAGACTAGGGAGGACGAAAATGACCTAAATGTTCCTCCAATGACACAAACACACCTATTGGATGCACAAGATTGCATAAAAACCCTAATTCGACAAGAATAAGACTAGGGAGGACGAAAATGACCTAAATGTTCATCCAATAACACAAATGAACTTATTGGTTCCACAAGATTGGTTAAAAACCCTAATTGGACAAGAATAAGCATAGGGAGGACGAAAATGACCTAAACGTTCATCCAATGACACAAACCCACATATTGGATGCACAAGATTGCTTAAAACCCTAATTGGACAAGAATAAGACTAGGGAGGACGAAAATGACCTAAATGTTCATCCAATGACACAAATGAACTTATTGGATGCACAAGATTGGTTAAAAACCCTAATCGGACAAGAATAAGCCTAGTGAGGACGAAAATGACCTAAATGTTCGTCCAATGACACAAACACACCTATTGGATGCACAAGATTGCATAAAAACCCTAATTGGACAAGAATAAGACTAGGGAGGACGAAAATGACCTAAATGTTCCTCCAATGACACAAACACACCTATTGGATGCACAAGATTGCATAAAAACCTAATTCGACAAGAATAAGACTAAGGACGACGAAAATTACCTAAATGTTCATCCAATGACACAAATGAACTTATTGGATGCACAAGATTGGTTAAAAACCCTAATTGGACAAGAATAAGCCTAGGGAGGACGAAAATGACCTAAATGTTCGTCCAATGACACAAACACACCTATTGGATGCACAAGATTGCATAAAAACCCTAATTGGACAAGAATAAGACTAGGGAGGACGAAAATGACCTAAATGTTCCTCCAATGACACAAACACACCTATTGGATGCACAAGATTGCATAAAAACCCTAATTGGACAAGAATAAGACTAGGGAGGACGAAAATGACCTAAATGTTCCTCCAATGACACAAACACACCTATTGGATGCACAAGATTGCATAAAAACCCTAATTCGACAAGAATAAGACTAGGGAGGACGAAAATGACCTAAATGTTCATCCAATGACATAAATGAACTTATTGGTTGCACAAGATTGGTTAAAAACCCTAATTGGACAAGAATAAGCCTAGGGAGGACGAAAATGACCTAAATGTTCGTCCAATGACACAAACACACCTATTGGATGCACAAGATTGCATAAAAACCCTAATTGGACAAGAATAAGACTAGGGAGGACGAAAATGACCTAAATGTTCCTCCAATGACACAAACACACCTATTGGATGCACAAGATTGCATAAAAATCCTAATTCGACAAGAATAAAACTAGGGAGGACGAAAATGACATAAATGTTCATCCAATGACACAAATGAACTTATTGGATGCACAAGATTGGTTAAAAACCCTAATTGGACAAGAATAAGCCTAGGGAGGACGAAAATGACCTAAATGTTCGTCCAATGACACAAACACACCTATTGGATGCATAAGATTACATAAAAACCCTAATTGGACAAGAATAAGACTAGGGAGGACGAAAATGACGTAACTTTTTTTCCAATGACACAAACACACCTGTTGGATGCACAAGATTGGGTAAAAACCCTAATTGGACAAGAATAAGCCTAGGGAAAACGAAAATGACCTAAATATTCATCCAATGACACAAATGAGCTTATTGGATGAACAAGATTGGTTAAAAACCCTAATTGGACAAGAATAAGCCTAGGGAGGACGAAAATGACCTAAATGTTCCTCCAATGACACAAATGAACTTATTGGATGCATAGGATTGGCTAAAAACCCTAATTGGACAAGAATAAGCCTAGGGAGGACGAAAATGACATAAATGTTCATCCAATGACACAAACGAACTTATTGGATGCACAAGATTGGTTAAAAACCCTAATTGGACAAGAATAAGCCTAGGGAGGGCGAAAATGACCTAAATGTTCGTCCAATGACACAAACACACCTATTGGATGCACAAGATTGCATAAAAACCATAATTGGACAAGAATAAGACTTGGGAGGACGCAAATGACCTAAATGTTCATCCAATGACACAAACACACATATTGGATGCACAAGATTGCTTAAAACGCTAATTGCACAAGAATAAGACTAGGGAGGACGAAAATGACCTAAATGTTCATCCAATGACACAAATGAACTTATTGGATGCACAAGATTGGTTAAAAACCCTAATTGGACAAGAATAAGCCTAGGGAGGACGAAAATGACCTAAATGTTCGTCCAATGACACAAACACACCTATTGGATGCACAAGATTGGAAAAAAAACCCTAATTGGACAAGAATAAGACTAGGGAGGACGAAAATGACCTAAATGTTCATCCAATGACACAAATGAACTTATTGGATGCACAAGATTGGTTAAAAACCCTAATTGGACAAGAATAAGCCTAGGGAGGACGAAAATGACCTAAATGTTCGTCCAATGACACAAACACACCTATTGGATGCACAAGATTGCTTAAAAACCCTAATCGGACAAGAATAAGCCTAGGGAGGACGAAAATGACCTAAATGTTCGTCCAATGACACAAACACACCTATTGGATGCACAAGATTGCATAAAAACCCTAATTGGACAAGAATAAGACTAGGGAGGACGAAAATGACCTAAATGTTCATCCAATGACACAAATGAACTTATTGGATGCACAAGATGGGTAAAAACCCTAATTGGACAAGAATAAGCATAGGGAGAACGAAAATGACCTAAATGTTCGTCCAATGACACAAACCCACATATTGGATGCACAAGATTGCTTAAAACCCTAATTGGACAAGAATAAGACTAGGAAGGACGAAAATGACCTAAATGTTCATCCAATGACACAAATGAACTTATTGAATGCACAAGATTGGTTAAAAACCCTAATCGGACAAGAATAAGCCTAGGGAGGACGAAAATGACCTAAATGTTCGTCCAATGACACAAACACACCTATTGGATGCACAAGATTGGTTAAAAACCCTAATTGGACAAGAATAAGACTAGGGAGGACGAAAATGACCTAAATGTTCATCCAATGACACAAATGAACTTATTGAATGCACAAGATTGGTTAAAAACCCTAATCGGACAAGAATAAGCCTAGGGAGGACAAAAATGACCTAAATGTTCTTCGAATGACACAAACACACCTATTGGATGCACAAGATTGCATAAAAACCCTAATTGGACAAGAATAAGACTAGGGAGGACGAAAATGACCTAAATGTTCCTCCAATGACACAAACACACCTATTGGATGCACAAGATTGCATAAAAACCCTAATTGGACAAGAATAAGACTAGGGAGGACGAAAATGACCTAAATGTTCATCCAATGACACAAATGAAGTTATTGGATGCACAAGATTGGTTAAAAACCCTAATTGGACAAGAATAAGCATAGGGAGGACGAAAATGACCTAAATGTTCATCCAATGACACAAACCCACATATTGGATGCACAAGATTCCTTAAAACCCTAATTGGACAAGAATAAGACTAGGGAGGACGAAAATGACCTAAATGTTCATCCAATGACACAAATGAATTTATTGAATGCACAACATTAGTTAAAAACCCTAATCGGACAAGAATAAGCCTATGGAGGACTAAAATGACCTAAATGTTCGTCCAATGACACAAACACACCTATTGGATGCACAAGATTGCATAAAAACCCTAATTGGACAAGAATAAGACTAGGGAGGACGAAAATGACCTAAATGTTCCTCCAATGACACAAACACACCTATTGGATGCACAAGATTGCATAAAAACCCTAATTCGACAAGAATAAGACTAGGGAGGACGAAAATGACCTAAATGTTCATTCAATGACACAAATGAACTTATTGGATGCACAAGATTGGTTAAAAACCCTAATTGGACAAGAATAAGCCTAGGGAGGATGAAAATGACCAAAATGTTCGTCCAATGACACAAACACACCTATTGGATGCACAAGATTGCATAAAAACCCTAATTCGACAAGAATAAGACTAGGGAGGACGAAAATGACCTAAATGTTCCTCCAATGACACAAACACACCTATTGGATGCATAAGATTGCATAAAAACCCTAATTGGACAAGAACAAGCCTAGGGAGGACGAAAATGACCTTAATGTTCATCCAATGACACAAATGAACTTATTGGATGCACAAGATTGGTTAAAAAACCTAATTGGACAAGAATAAGCCTAGGGAGGACGTAAATGACCTAAATGTTCATCCAATGACACAAATGAACTTATTGGATGCACAAGATTGGTTAAAAACCCTAATTGGACAAGAATAAGCATAGGGAGGACGAAAATGACCTAAATGTTCATCCAATGACACAAACACACATATTGGATGCACAAGATTGCTAAAAACCCTAATTGGACAAGAATAAGACTAGGGATGACGAAAATGACCTAAATGTTCATCCAATGACACAAATGAACTTATTGGATGCACAAGATTGGTTAAAAACCCTAATTGGACAAGAATAAGCCTAGGGAGGAAGAAAATGACCTAAATGTTCGTCCAATGACACAAACACACCTATTGGATGCACAAGATTGCATAAAAACCCTAATTGGACAAGAATAAGACTATTGAGGACGAAAATGACCTAAATGTTCATCCAATGACACAAATGAACTTATTGGATGCACAAGATTGGTTAAAAACCCTAATTGGACAAGAATAAGCATAGGGAGGACGAAAATGACCTAAATGTTCATCCAATGACGCAAACACACATATTGGATGCACAAGATTGCTTAAAACCCTAATTGGACAAGAATAAGACTAGGGAGGACGAAAATGACCTAAATGTTCATCCAATGACACAAATGAACTTATTGGATGCACAAGATTGGTTAAAAACCCTAACTGGACAAGAATAAGCCTAGGGAGGATGAAAATGACCTAAATGTTCAACCAAGGACACAAATGAACTTATTGGATGCACAAGGTTGGTTAAAAACCCTAATTGGACAAGAATAAGCCTATGGAGGATGAAAATGACCTAAATGTTCGTCCAATGACACAAACACACCTATTGGATGCACAAGATTGCATAAAAACCCTAATTGGACAAGAATAAGACTAGGGAGGACGAAAATGACCTAAATGTTCCTCCAATGACACAAACACACCTATTGGATGCACAAGATTGGTTAAAAACCCTAATTGGACAAGAATAAGCCTAGGGAGGACGAAAATGACCTAAATGTTCGTCCAATGACAAAAACACACCTATTGGATGCACAAGATTGCATAAAAACCCTAATTGGACAAGAATAAGACTAGGGAGGACGAAAATGACCTAAATGTTCCTCCAATGATACAAACACACCTATTGGATGCACAAGATTGCATAAAAACCCTAATTGGACAAGAATAAGACTAGGGAGGACGAAAATGACCGAAATGTTCATCCAATGACACAAATGAACTTATTGGATGCACAAGATTGGTTAAAAACCCTAATTGGACAAGAATAAGCCTAGGGAGGACGAAAATGACCTAAATGTTCGTCCAATGACACAAACACACCTATTGGATGCACAAGATTGCATAAAAACCCTAATTGGACAAGAATAAGCCTAGGGAGGACGAAAATGACCTAAATGCTCATCCAATGACACAAATGAACTTATTGGAAGCACAAGATTGGTTAAAAACCCTAATTGGACAAAAATAAGCCTAGGGAGGACGAAAATGACCTAAATAATCATCCAATGACACAAATGAACTTATTGGATGCACAAGATTGGTTAAAAACCCTAATTGGACAAGAATAAGCCTAGGGAGGACGAAAATGACCTAAATGTTCGTCAAATGACACAAACACACCTATTGGATGCACAAGATTGGTTTAAAACCCTAATTGGACAAGAATAAGCCTAGGGAGGACGTAAATGACCTAAATGTTCATCCAATGACACAAATGAACTTATTGGATGCACAAGATTGGTTAAAAACCCTAATTGGACAAGAATAAGCATAGGGAGGACGAAAATGATCTAAATGTTCATCCAATGACACAAACACACATATTGGATGCACAAGATTGCTTAAAACCCTAATTGGACAAGAATAAGACTAGGGATGACGAAAATAACCTAAATGTTCATCTAATGACACAAATGAACTTATTGGATGCACAAGATTGGTTAAAAACCGTAATTGGACAAGAATAAGCCTAGGGAGGACGAAAATGACCTAAATGTTCGTCCAATGACACAAACACACCTATTGGATGCACAAGATTGCATAAAAACCGTAATTGGACAAGAATAAGCCTAGGGAGGACGAAAATGACCTAAATGTTCATCCAATGACACAAATGAACTTATTGGAAGCACAAGATTGGTTAAAAACCCTAATTGGACAAAAATAAGCCTAGGGAGGACGAAAATGACCTAAATAATCATCCAATGACACAAATGAACTTATTGGATGCACAAGGTTGGTTAAAAACCCTAATTGGACAAGAATAAGCCTAGGGAGGACGAAAATGAC
>JBBPBR010001698.1:85426-116884 GCA_037974775.1 Cicer pinnatifidum
AATTGGACAAGAATAAGCCTAGGGAGGACGAAAATGACCTAAATGTTCATCCAATGACACAAATGAACTTATTGGATGCACAAGATTGGTTAAAAACCCTAATTGGACAATAATATGCCTAGGGAGGGCGAAATGACCTAAATGTTCGTCCAATGACACAAACACACCTATTGGATGCACAAGATTACATTAAAACCCTAATTGGACAAGAATAAGACTAGGGAGGATGAAAATGACCTAAATGTTTATCCAATGACACAAACACACCTATTGGATGCACAAGATTGGTTAAAAACCCTAATTGGACAAGAATAATCCTAGGGAAGACGAAAATGACCTAAATGTTCATCCAATGACACAAATGAACTTATTGGATGCACAAGATTGGTTAAAAACCCTAATTGGACAAGAATAAGCATAGGGAGGACGAAAATGACCTAAATGTTCGTCCAATGACACAAACACACATATTGGATGCACATGATTGCTTAAAACCCTAATTGGACAAGAATAAGACTAGGGAGGACGAAAATGACCTAAATGTTCATCCAATGACACAAGTGAACTTATTGGATGCACAAGATTGGTTAAAAACCCTAATTGGACAAGAATAAGCCTAGGGAGGACGAAAATGACCTAAATGTTCATCCAATGACACAAATGAACTTATTGGAAGCACAAGATTGGTTAAAAACCCTAATTGGACAAGAATAAGCCTAGGGAGGGCGAAAATGACCTAAATGTTCGTCCAATGACACAAACACACCTATTGGATGCACAAGATTGCATAAAAACCCTAATTGGACAAGAATAAGACTAGGGAGGACGAAAATGACCTAAATGTTCATCCAATGACACAAATGAACTTATTGGATGCACAAGATTGGTTAAAAACCCTAATTGGACAAGAATAAGCCTAGGGAGGACGAAAATGACCTAAATGTTCATCCAATGACACAAATGAACTTATTCAATGCACAAGATTGGTTAAAAACCCTAATTGGAGAAGAATAAGCCTAGGGAGGACGAAAATGACCTAAATGTTCATCCAATGACACAAATGAACTTATTGGATGCACAAGATTGGTTAAAAACCCTAATTGGACAAGAATAAGCATAGGGAGGACGAAAATGACCTAAACGTTCATCTAATGACACAAACCCACATATTGGATGCACAAGATTGCTTAAAACCCTAATTGGACAAGAATAAGACTAGGGAGGACGAAAATGACCTAAATGTTCATCCAATGACACAAATGAACTTATTGGATGCACAAGATTGGTTAAAAACCCTAATTGGACAAGAATAAGCCTCGGGAGGACGAAAATGACCTAAATAATCCTCCAATGACACAAACACACCTATTGGATGCACAAGATTGCATAAAAACCCTAATTGGGCAAGAATAAGACTAGGGAGGAAGAAAATGACCTAAATGTTCATCCAATGACACAAATGAACTTATTGGATGCACAAGATTGGTTAAAAACCCTAATTGGACAAGAATAAGCCTAGGGAGGACGAAAATGACCTAAATGTTCGTCCAATGACACAAACACACCTATTGGATGCACAAGATTGCATAAAAACCCTAATTCGACAAGAATAAGACTAGGGAGGACGAAAATGACCTAAATGTTCCTCCAATGACACAAACACACCTATTGGATGCACAAGATTGCATAAAAACCCTAATTGGACAAGAATAAGACTAGGGAGGACGAAAATGAGCTAAATGTTCCACCAATGACACAAATGAACTTATTGGATGCACAAGGTTGGTTAAAAACCCTAATTGGACAAGAATAAGCCTCGGGAGGACGAAAATGACCTAAATGTTCATCCAATGACACAAATGAACTTATTGGATGCACAAGATTGGTTAAAAACCCTAATCGGACAAGAATAAGCCTAGGGAGGACGAAAATGACCTAAATGTTCGTCCAATGACACAAACACACCTATTGGATGCACAAGATTGCATAAAAACCCTAATTGGACAAGAATAAGACTAGGGAGGACGAAAATGACCTAAATGTTCCTCCAATGACACAAACACACCTATTGGATGCACAAGACTGCATAAAAACCCTAATTCGACAAGAATAAGACTAGGGAGGACGAAAACGACTTAAATGTTCCTCCAATGACACAAACACACCTATTTGATGCACAAGATTGCATAAAAACCCTAATTGGACAAGAATAAGACTAGGGAGGACGTAAATGACCTAAATGTTCCACCAATGACACAAATGAACTTATTGGATGCACAAGGTTGGTTAAAAACCCTAATTGGACAAGAATAAGACTAGGGAGGACGAAAATGACCTAAATGTTCATCCAATGACACAAATGAACTTGTTGGATGCACAAGATTGGTTTAAAAACCCTAATTGGACAAGAATAAGCCTAGGGAGGACGTTAATGACCTAAATGTTCATCCAATGACACAAATGAACTTATTGGATGCACAAGATTGGTTAAAAACCCTAATTGGACAAGAATAAGCATAGGGAGGACGAAAATGACCTAAATGTTCATCCAATGACACAAACACACATATTGGATGCACAAGATTGCTTAAAACCCTAATTGGACCAGAATAAGACTAGGGAGGACGAAAATGACCTAAATGTTCCTCTAATGACACAAACACACCTATTGGATGCACAAGATTGCATAACAACCCTAATTGGACAAGAATAAGACTAGGGAGGACGTAAATGAACTAAATGTTCCACCAATGACACAAATGAACTTATTGGATACACAAGGTTGGTTAAAAACCCTAATTGGACAAGAATAAGCCTAGGGAGGACGAAAATGACCTAAATGTTCAACCAATGACACAAATGAACTTATTGGATGCACAAGGTTGGTTAAAAACCCTAATTGGACAAGAATAAGCCTAGGGAGGACGAAAATGACCTAAATGTTCGTCCAATGACACAAACACACCTATTGGATGCAAAGGATTGCATAAAAACCCTAATTGGACAAGAATAAGCCTAGGGAGGACGAAAATGACCTAAATGTTCGTCCAATGACACAAACACACCTATTGGATGCACAAGATTGCATAAAAACCCTAATTGGACAAGAATAAGACTAGGGAGGACGAAAATGACCTAAATGTCCCTCCAATGACACAAACACACCTATTGGATGCACAAGATTGCATAAAAACCCTAATTCGACAAGAATAAGACTAAGGAGGACGAAAATGACCTAAATGATCATCCAATGACACAAATGAACTTATTGGATGCACAAGACTGGTTAAAAACCCTAATTGGACAAGAATAAGCCTAGGGAGGACGAAAATGTCCTAAATGTTCGTCCAATGACACAAACACACCTATTGGATGCACAAGATTGCATAAAAACCCTAATTGGACAAGAATAAGACTAGGGAGGACGAAAATGACCTAAATGTTCATCCAATGACACAAATGAACTTATTGGATGCACAAGATTGGTTAAAAACCCTAATTGGACAAGAATAAGCATAGGGAGGACGAAAATGACCTAAATGTTCGTCCAATGACACAAACCAACATATTGGATGCACAAGATTGCTTAAAACCCTAATTGGACAAGAATAAGACTAGGGAGGACGAAAATGACCTAAATGTTCATCCAATGACACAAATGAACTTTTTGGATGCACAAGATTGGTTAAAAACCCAAATTGGACAAGAATAAGCCTAGGGAGGACGAAAATGACCTAAATGTTCGTCCAATGACACAAACACACCTATTGGATGCACAAGATTGCATAAAAACCCTAATTGGACAAGAATAAGACTAGGGAGGACGAAAATGACCTAAATGTTCCTCCAATGACACAAACACACCTATTGGATGCACAAGATTGGTTAAAAACCATAATTGGACAAGAATAAGCCTAGGGAGGACGAAAATGACCTAAATGTTCCTCCAATGACACAAACACACCTATTGGATGCACAAGATTGGTTAAAAACCATCATTGGAAAAGAATAAGCCTAGGGAGGACGAAAATGACCTAAATGTTCATCCAATGACACAAATGAACTTATTCGATGCACAAGATTGGTTAAAAACTCTAATTGGACAAGAATAAGCCTAGGGAGGATGAAAATGACCTAAATGTTCAACCAATGACACAAATGAACTTATTGGATGCACAAGGTTGGTTAAAAACCTTAATTGGACAAGAATAAGCCTAGGGAGGACGAAAATGACCTAAATGTTCGTCCAATGACACAAACACACCTATTGGATGCACAAGATTGCATAAAAACCCTAATTGGACAAGAATAAGACTAGGGAGGACGAAAATGACCTAAATGTTCCTCCAATGACACAAACACACCTATTGAATGCACAAGATTGCATAAAAACCCTAATTGGACAAGAATAAGACTAGGGAGGACGTAAATGACCTAAATGTTCCACCAATGACACAAATGAACTTATTGGATGCACAAGGTTCGTTAAAAACCCTAATTGGACAAGAATAAGCCTAGGGAGGACGAAAATGACCTAAATGTTCAACCAATGACACAAATGAACTTATTGGATGCACAAGGTTGGTTAAAAACCCTAATTGGACAAGAATAAGCCTAGGGAGGACGAAAATGACCTAAATGTTCGTCCAATGACACAAACACACCTATTGGATGCACAAGATTGCATAAAAACCCTAATTGGACAAGAATAAGACTAGGGAGGACGAAAATGACCTAAATGTTCCTCCAATGACACAAACACACCTATTGAATGCACAAGATTGCATAAAAACCCTAATTGGACAAGAATAAGACTAGGGAGGACGTAAATGACCTAAATGTTCCACCAATGACACAAATGAACTTATTGGATGCACAAGGTTGGTTAAAAACCCTAATTGGACAAGAATAAGACTAGGGAGGACAAAAATGACCTAAATGTTCATCCAATGACACAAATGAACTTATTGGATGCACAAGATTGGTTAAAAACCCTAATTGGACAAGAATAAGCCTAGGGAGGACGAAAATGACCTAAATGTTCGTCCAATGACACAAACACACCTATTGGATGCACAAGATTGCATAAAAACCCTAATTGGACAAGAATAAGACTAGGGAGGACGAAAATGACCTAAATGTTCCTCCAATGACACAAACACACCTACTGGATGCACAAGATTGTATAAAAACCCTAATTCGACAAGAATAAGACTAGGGAGGACGAAAATGACCTAAATGTTCCTCCAATGACAGAAACACACCTATTGGATGCACAAGATAGCATAAAAACCCTAATTGGACAAGAATAAGACTAGGGAGGACGTAAATGACCTAAATGTTCCACCAATGACACAAATGAACTTATTGGATGCAAAAGGTTGGTTAAAAACCCTAATTGGACAAGAATAAGCCTAGGGAGGATGAAAATGACCTAAATGTTCGTCCAATGACACAAACACACCTATTGGATGCACATGATTGCATAAAAACCCTAATTGGACAAGAATAAGCCTAGGGAGGACGAAAATGACCTAAATGTTCGTCCAATGACACAAACACACCTATAGGATGCACAAGATTGCATAAAAACCCAAATTGGACAAGAACAAGCCTAGGGAGGACGAAAATGACCTAAATGTTCATCCAATGACACAAATGAACTTATTGGATGCACAAGATTGGTTAAAAACCCTAATTGGACAAGAATAAGCCTAGGGAGGACGTAAATGACCTAAATGTTCATACAATGACACAAATGAACTTATTGGATGCACAAGATTGGTTAAAAACCCTAATTGGACAAGAATAAGCATAGGGAGGACGAAAATGACCTAAATGTTCATCCAATGACACAAATGAATTTATTGAATGCACAACATTGGTTAAAAACCCTAATCAGACAAGAATAAGCCTAGGGAGGACGAAAATGACCTAAATGTTCGTCCAATGACACAAACACACCTATTGGATGCACAAGATTGCATAAAAACCCTAATTGGACAAGAATAAGACTAGGGAGGACGAAAATGACCTAAATGTTCCTCCAATGACACAAACACACCTATTGGATGCACAAGATTGCATAAAAACCCTAATTGGACAAAAATAAGACTAGGGAGGACGAAAATGACCTAAATGTTCATCCAATGACACAAATGAACTTATTGGATGCACAAGGTTGGTTAAAAACCCTAATTGGACAAGAATAAGCCTAGGGAGGACGAAAATGACCTAAATGTTCAACCAATGACACAAATGAACTTATTGGATGCACAAGGTTGGTTAAAAACCCTAATTGGACAAGAATAAGCCTAGGGAGGACGAAAATGACCTAAATGTTCAACCAATGACACAAATGAACTTATTGGATGCACAAGGTTGGTTAAAAACCCTAATTGGACAAGAATAAGCCTAGGGAGGACGAAAGTGACCTAAATGTTCGTCCAATAACACAAACACACCTATTGGATGCACAGGATTGCATAAAAACCCTAATTGGACAAGAATAAGCCTATGGAGGACGAAAATGACCTAAATGTTCGTCCAATGACACAAACACACCTATTGGATGCACAAGATTGCATAAAAACCCTAATTGGGCAAGAATAAGCCTAGTGAGGACGAAAATGACCTAAATGTTCATCCAATGACACAAATGAACTTATTGGATGCACAAGATTGGTTAAAATCCCTAATTGGACAAGAATAAGCCTAGGGAGGACGTAAATGACCTAAATGTTCATCCAATGACACAAATGAACTTATTGGATGCACAAGATTGGTTAAAAACCCTAATTGGACAAGAATAAGCATAGGGAGGACGAAAATGACCTAAATGTTCATCCAATGACACAAACACACATATTGGATGCACAAGATTGCTTAAAACCCTAATTGGAAAAGAATAAGACTATGAATGACGAAAATGACCTAAATGTTCATCCAATGACACAAATGAACTTATTGGATGCACAAGATTGGTTAAAAACCCTAATTGGACAAGAATAAGCCTAGGGAGGACGAAAATGACCTAAATGTTCGTCCAATGACACAAACACACCTATTGGATGCACAGGATTGCATAAAAACCCTAATTGGGCAAGAATAAGCCTATGGAGGACGAAAATGACCTAAATGTTCGTCCAATGACACAAACACACCTATTGGATGCACAAGATTGCATAAAAACCCTAATTGGACAAGAATAAGCCTAGGGAGGACGTAAATGACCTAAATGTTCATCCAATGACACAAATGAACTTATTGGATGCACAAGATTGGTTAAAAACCCTAATTGGACAAGAATAAGCATAGGGAGGACGAAAATGACCTAAATGTTCATCCAATGACACAAACACACATATCGGATGCACAAGATTGCTTAAAACCCTAATTGGACAAGAATAAGACTAGGGATGACGAAAATGACCTAAATGTTCATCCAATGACACAAATGAACTTATTGGATGCATAAGATTGGTTAAAAACCCTAATTGGACAAGAATAAGCCTAGGGAGGACGAAAATGACCTAAATGTTCGTCCAATGACACAAACACACCTATTGGATGCACAAGATTGCATAAAAACCCTAATTGGACAAGAATAAGACTAGGGAGGACGAAAATGACCTAAATGCTCATCCAATGACACAAATGAACTTATTGGATGCACAAGATTGGTTAAAAACCCTAATTGGACAAGAATAAGCCTAGGGAGGACGAAAATGACCTAAATGTTCGTCCAATGACACAAACACACCTATTGGATGCACAAGATTGCATAAAAACCCTAATTGGACAAGAATAAGACTAGGGAGGACGAAAATGACCTAAATGTTCATCCAATGACACAAATAAATTTATTGGATGCATAAGATTGCATAATAACCCTAATTGGACAAGAATAAGCCTAGGGAGGACGAAAATGACCTAAATGTTCATCCAATGACACAAATGAACTTTTTGGAGGCACAAGATTGGTTAAAAACCCTAATTGGACAAGAATAAGCCTAGGGAGGACGAAAATGACCTAAATGTTCGTCCAATGACACAAACACACCTATTGGATGCACAAGATTGGTTAAAAACCCTAATTGGACAAGAATATGCCTAGGGAGGACGAAAATGACCTAAATGTTCGTCCAATGACACAAATGAACTTATTGGATGCACAAGATTGGTTAAAAACCCTAATTGGACAAGAATAAGCATAGGGAGGACGAAAATGACCTAAATGTTCATCCAATTACACAAACACACATATTGGATGCACAAGATTGCTTAAAACCCTAATTGGACAGAATAAGACTAGGGATGACGAAAATGACCTAAATGTTCATCCAATGACACAAATGAACTTATTGGATGCACAAGATTGGTTAAAAACCCTAATTGGACAAGAATAAGCCTAGGGAGGACGAAAATGACCTAAATGTTCGTCCAATGACACAAACACACCTGTTGGATGCACAAGATTGCAGAAAAACCCTAATTGGACAAGAATAAGACTAGGGAGGACGAAAATGACCTAAATGTTCCTCCAATGACACAAACACACCTATTGGATGCACAAGATTGCATAAAAACCCTAATTGGACAAGAATAAGACTTGGGAGGACGAAAATGACCTAAATGTTCATCCAATGGCACAAATGAACTTATTGGATGCACAAGATTGGTTAAAAACCCTAATTGGACAAGAATAAGCCTAGGGAGGACGAAAATGACCTAAATGTTCGTCCAGTGACACAAATGAACTTATTGGATGCACAAGATTGGTTAAAAACCCTAATTGGACAAGAATAAGCCTAGGGAGGACGAAAATGACCTAAATGTTCGTCCAATGACACAAACACACCTATTGGATGCACAAGATTGCATAAAAACCCTAATTGGACAAGAATAAGACTAGGGAGGACGAAAATGACCCAAATGTTCAACCAATGACACAAATGAACTTATTGGATGCACAAGATTGGTTAAAAACCCTAATTGGACAAGAACAAGCCTAGGGAGGACGAATATGACCTAAATGTTTGTCCAATGACACAAACACACCTATTGGATGCACAAGATTGCATAAAAACCCTAATTGGACAAGAATAAGACTAGGGAGGACAAAAATGACCTAAATGTTCCTCTAATGACACAAACACACCTATTGGATGCACAAGATTGCATAAAAACCCTAATTGGACAAGAATAAGACTAGGGAGGACGAAAATGACATAAATGTTCATCCAATAACACAAATGAACTTATTGGATGCACAAGATTGGTTAAAAACCCTAATTGGACAAGAATAAGCCTAGGGAGGACGAAAATGACCTAAATGTTCATCCAATGACACAAATGAACTTATTGGATGCACAAGATTGGTTAAAAACCCTAATTGGACAAGAATAAGCCTAGGGAGGACGAAAATGACCTAAATGTTCATCCAATGACACAAATGAACTTATTGGATGCACAAGATTGGTTAAAAACCCTAATTGGACAAGAATAAGCCTAGGGAGGACGAAAATGACCTAAATGTTCATCCAATGACACAAATGAACTTATTGGAAGCACAAGATTGGTTAAAAACACTAATTGGACAAAAATAAGCCTAGGGAGGACGAAAATGACCTAAATAATCATCCAATGACACAAATGAACTTATTGGATGCACAAGATTGGTTAAAAACCCTAATTGGACAAGAATAAGCCTAGGGAGGACGAAAATGACCTAAATGTTCGTCCAATGACACAAACACACCTATTGGATGCACAAGATTGCATAAAAACCCTAATAGGACAAGAATAAGCCTAGGGAGGACGAAAATGACCTAAATGTTCATCCAATGACACAAATGAATTTATTGAATGCACAAGATTGGTTAAAAACCCTAATTGGACAAGAATAAGCCTAGGGAGGACGAAAATGACCTAAATGTTCATCCAATGACACAAATGAACTTATTGAATGCACAAGATTGGTTAAAAACCCTAATCGGACAAGAATAACCCTAGGGAGGACGAAAATGACATAAATGTTCGTCCAATGACACAAACACACCTATTGGATGCACAAGATTGCATAAAAACCCTAATTGGACAAGAATAAGACTAGGGAGGACGAAAATGACCTAAATGTTCATCCAATGACACAAATGAACTTATTGGATGCACAAGATTGGTTAAAAACCCTAATTGGACAAGAATAAGCATAGGGAGGACGAAAATGACCTAAACGTTCATCCAATGACACAAACCCACATATTGGATGCACAAGATTGCTTAAAACCCCAAATTGGACAAGAATAAGACTAGGGAGGACGAAAATGACCTAAAAGTTCATCCAATGACACAAATGAACTTATTGAATGCACAAGATTGGTTAAAAACCCTAATCGGACAAGAATAAGCCTAGGGAGGATGAAAATGACCTAAATGTTCTTCCAATGACACAAACACACCTATTGGATGCACAAGATTGCATAAAAACCTTAATTGGACAAGAATAAGACTAGGGAGGACGAAAATGACCTAAATGTTCATCCAATGACACAAATGAACTTATTGGATGCACAAGATTGGTTAAAAACCCTAATTGGACAAGAATAAGCATAGGGAGGACGAAAATGACCTAAAAGTTCATCCAATGACACAAACCCACATATTGGATGCACAAGATTGCTTAAAACCCTAATTAGACAAGAATAGGGAGGACGAAAATGACCTAAATGTTCATCCAATGACACAAATGAACTTATTGAATGCACAAGATTGGTTAAAAACCCTAATCGGACAAGAATAAGCCTAGGGAGGATGAAAATGACCTAAATGTTCGTCCAATGACACAAACACACCTATTGGATGCACAAGATTGCATATAAACCCTAATTGGACAAGAATAAGACTAGGGAGGACGAAAATGACCTAAATGTTCATCCAATGACACAAATGAACTTATTGGATGCACAAGATTGGTTAAAAACCCTAATTAGACAAGAATAAGCCTAGGGAGGACGAAAATGACCTAAATGTTCGTCCAGTGACACAAACACACCTATTGGATGCACAAGATTGCATAAAAACCCTAATTGGACAAGAATAAGACTAGGGAGGACGAAAATGACCTAAATGTTCATCCAATGACACAAATGAACTTATTGGATGCACAAGATTGGTTAAAAACCCTAATTGGACAAGAATAAGCATAGGGAGAAGGAAAATGACCTAAATGTTCGTCCAATGACACAAACCCACATATTGGATGCACAAGATTGCTTAAAACCCTAATTGGACAAGAATAAGACTGGGGAGGACGAAAATGACCTAAATGTTCATCCAATGACAAAAATGAACTTATTGGATGCACAAGATTGGTTAAAAACCCTAATCGGACAAGAATAAGCCTAGGGATGACGAAAATGACCTAAATGTTCGTCCAATGACACATACACACCTATTGGATGCACAAGATTGCATAAAAACCCTAATTGGACAAGAATAAGACTAGGGAGGACGAAAATGACATAAATGTTCGTCCAATGACACAAACACACCTATTGGATGCACAAGATTGCATAAAAATCCTAATTGGACAAGAATAAGACTAGGGAGGACGAAAATGACCTAAATGTTCCACCAATGACACAAATGAACTTATTGGATGCACAAGGTTGGTTAAAAACCCTAATTGGACAAGAATAAGACTAGGGAGGACGAAAATGACCTAAATGTTTATCCAATGACACAAATGAACTTATTGGATGCACAAGATTGGTTAAAAACCCTAATTGGACAAGAATAAGCCTAGGGAGGACGTAAATGACCTAAATGTTCATCCAATGACACAAATGAACTTATTGGATGCACAAGATTGGTTAAAAACCCTAATTGGACAAGAATAAGCCTAGGGAGGACGAAAATGACCTAAATGTTCATCCAATTACACAAATGAACTTATTGGATGCACAAGATTGGTTAAAAACCATAATTGGACAAGAATAAGCCTAAGGAGGAAGAAAATGACCTAAATGTTCATCCAATGACACAAATGAACTTATTGGATGCACAAGATTGGTTAAAAACCCTAATTGGACAAGAATAAGCCTAGGGAGGACGAAAATGACCTAAATGTTCGTCCAATGACACAAACACACCTATTGGATGCACAAGATTGCATAAAAACCCTAATTGGACAAGAATAAGCCAAGGGAGGACGAAAATGACCTAAATGTTCATCCAATGACACAAATGAACTTATTGGAAGCACAAGATTGGTTAAAAACCCTAATTGGACAAAAATAAGTCTAGGGAGGACGAAAATGATCTAAATAATCATCCAATGACACAAATGAACTTATTGGATGCACAAGATTGGTTAAAAACCCTAATTGGACAAGAATAAGCCTAGGGAGGACGAAAATGACCTAAATGTTCGTCCAATGACACAAACACACCTATTGGATGCACAAGATTGCATAAAAACCCTAATTGGACAAGAATAAGCCTAGGGAGGACGAAAATGACCTAAATGTTCCTCCAATGACACAAACATACCTATTGGATGCACAAGATTGCATAAAAACCCTAATTGGACAAGAATAAGACTAGGGAGGACGTAAATGACCTAAATGTTCCACCAATGACACAAATGAACTTATTGGATACACAAGGTTGGTTAAAAACCATAATTGGACAAGAATAAGCCTAGGGAGGACGAAAATGACCTAAATGTTCAACCAATAACACAAATGAACTTATTGGATGCACAAGGTTGGTTAAAAACCCTAATTGGACAAGAATAAGCCTAGGGAGGACGAAAATGACCTAAATGTTCGTCCAATGACACAAACAAACCTATTGGATGCAAAGGATTGCATAAAAACCCTAATTGGCCAAGAATAAGCCTAGGGAGGACGAAAATGACCTAAATGTTCGTCCAATGACACAAACACACCTATTGGATGCACAAGATTGCATAAAAACCCTAATTGGACAAGAACAAGCCTAGGGAGGACGAAAATGACCTAAATGTTCATCCAATGACATAAATGAACTTATTGGATGCACAAGATTGGTTAAAAACCCTAATTGGACAAGAATAAGCCTAGGGAGGACGTAAATGACCTAAATGTTCATCCAATGACACAAATGAACTTATTGGATGCACAAGATTGGTTAAAAACCCTAATTGGACAAGAATAAGCATAGGGAGGACGAAAATGATCTAAATGTTCATCCAATGACACAAACACACATATTGGATGCACAAGATTGCTTAAAACCCTAATTGGACAAGAATAAGACTAGGGATGACGAAAATGACCTAAATGTTCATTCAATGACACAAATGAACTTATTGGATGCACAAGATTGGTTAAAAACCCTAATTGGACAAGAATAAGCCTAGGGAGGACGAAAATGACCTAAATGTTCGTCCAATGACACAAACACACCTATTGGATGCACAAGATTGCATAAAAACCCTAATTGGACAAGAATAAGCCTAGGGAGGACGAAAATGACCTAAATGTTCATCCAATGACACAAATGAACTTATTGGAAGCACAAGATTGGTTAAAAACCCTAATTGGACAAGAATAAGCATAGGGAGGACGAAAATGATCTAAATGTTCATCCAATGACACAAACACACATATTGGATGCACAAGATTGCTTAAAACCCTAATTGGACAAGAATAAGACTAGGGATGACGAAAATAACCTAAATGTTCATCCAATGACACAAATGAACTTATTGGATGCACAAGATTGGTTAAAAACCGTAATTGGACAAGAATAAGCCTAGGGAGGACGAAAATGACCTAAATGTTCGTCCAATGACACAAACACACCTATTGGATGCACAAGATTGCATAAAAACCCTAATTAGACAAGAATAAGACTAGGGAGGCGAAAATGACCTAAATGTTCCTCCAATGACACAAACCCACCTATTGGATGCACAAGATTGCATAAAAACCCTAATTCGACAAGAATAAGACTAGGGAGGACGAAAATGACCTAAATGTTCATCCAATGACACAAATGAACTTATTGGATCCACAAAATAGGTTAAAAACCATAATTGGACAAGAATAAGCATAGGGAGGACGAAAATGACCTAAACGTTCATCCAATGACACAAACCCACATATTGGATGCACAAGATTGCTTAAAACCCTAATTGCACAAGAATAAGACTAGGGATGACGAAAATGACCTAAATGTTCATCCAATGACACAAATGAACTTATTGGATGCACAAGATTGGTTAAAAACCCTAATTGGACAAGAATAAGCCTAGGGAGGACGAAAATGAGCTAAATGTTCGTCCAATGACACAAACACACCTATTGGATGCACAAGATTGCATAAAAACCCTAATTGGACAAGAATAAGCCTAGGGAGGACGAAAATGACTTAAATCTTCATCCAATGACACAAATGAACTTATTGGAAGCACAAGATTGGTTAAAAACCCTAATTGGACAAGAATAAGCCTAGGGAGGACGTAAATGACCTAAATGTTCATCCAATGACACAAATGAACTTATTGGATGCACAAGATTGGTTAAAAACCCTAATTGGACAAGAATAAGCATAGGGAGGATGAAAATGACCTACATGTTCATCCAATGACACAAACACACATATTGGATGCACAAGATTGCTTAAAACCCTAATTGGACAAGAATAAGACTAGGGATGACGAAAATGACCTAAATGTTCATCCAATGACACAAATGAACTTATTGGATGCACAAGATTGGTTAAAAACCCTAATTGGACAAGAATAAGCCTAGGGAGGACGTAAATGACCTAAATGTTCATCCAATGACACAAATGAACTTATTGGATCCAGAAGATTGGTTAAAAACCCTAATTGGACAAGAATAAGCCTAGGGAGGACGAAAATGACCTAAATGTTCGTCCAATGACACAAACACACCTATTGGATGCACAAGTTTGCATAAAAACCCTAATTGGACAAGAATAAGCCTAGGGAGGACGAAAATGACCTAAATGTTCATCCAATGACACAAATGAACTTATTGGATGCACAAGATTGGTTAAAAACCCTAATTGGACAAGAATAAGCCTAGGGAGGACGAAAATGACCTAAATGTTCGTCCAATGACACAAACACACCTATTGGATGCACAAGATTGCATAAAAACCCTAATTGGATAAGAATAAAACTAGAGAGGACGAAAATGACCTAAATGTTCCTCCAATGACACAAACACACCTATTGGATGCACAAGATTGCATAAAAACCCTAATTCGACAAGAATAAGACTAGGGAGGACGAAAATGACCTAAATGTTCATCCAATGACACAAATGAACTTATTGGATGCACAAGATTGGTTAAAAACCCTAATTGGACAAGAATAAGCCTAGGGAGGACGAAAATGACCTAAATGTTCATCCAATGACACAAATGAACTTATTGGATGCACAAGATTGGTTAAAAACCCTAATTGGACAAGAATAAGCATAGGGAGGACGAAAATGACCTAAATGTTCATCCAATGACACAAACCCACATATTGGATGCACAAGATTGGTTAAAACCCTAATTGGACAAGAATAAGACTATGGAGGACGAAAAAGACCTAAATGTTCCTCCAATGACACAAACACACCTATTGGATGCACAAGATTGCATAAAAACCCTAATTGGACAAGAATAAGACTAGGGAGGACGAAAATGACCTAAATGTTCATCCAATGACACAAATGAACTTATTGGATGCACAAGATTGGTTAAAAACCCTAATTGGACAAGAATAAGCCTAGGGAGGACGAAAATGACCTAAATGTTCGTCCAATGACACAAACACACCTATTGGATGCACAAGATTGCATAAAAACCCTAATTGGACAAGAATAAGACTAGGGGGACGAAAATGACCTAAATGTTCAACCAAGGACACAAATGAACTTATTGGATGCACAAGATTGGTTAAAAACCCTAATTGGACAAGAATAAGCATAGGGAGGACAAAAATGACCTAAACGTTCATCCAATGACACAAACCCACATATTGGATGCACAAGATTGCTTAAAACCCTAATTGGACAAGAATAAGACTAGGGAGGACGAAAATGACCTAAATGTTCATCCAATGACACAAATGAACTTATTGGATGCACAAGATTGGTTAAAAACCCAAATTGGACAAGAATAAGCATAGGGAGGACGAAAATGACCTAAATGTTCGTCCAATGACACAAACCCACATATTGGATGCACAAGATTGCTTAAAACCCTAATTGGACAAGAATAAGACTAGGGAGGTCGAAAATGACCTAAATGTTCATCCAATGACACAAATGAACTTATTGGATCCACAAGATTGGTTAAAAACCCTAATTGGACAAGAATAAGCATAGGGAGGACGAAAATGACCTAAACGTTCATCCAATGACACAAACCCACATATTGGATGCACAAGATTGCTTAAAACCCTAATTGGACAAGAATAAGACTAGGGAGGACGAAAATGACCTAAATGTTCATCCAATGACACAAATGAACTTATTGAATGCATAAGATTGGTTAAAAACCCTAATCGGACAAGAATAAGCCTAGGGAGGACGAAAATGACCTAAATGTTCTTCCAATGACACAAACATACCTATTGGATGCACAAGATTGCATAAAAACCCTAATTGGACAAGAATAAGACTAGGGAGGACGAAAATGACCTAAATGTTCCTCCAATGACACAAACACACCTATTGGATGCACAAGATTGCATAAAAACCCTAATTCGACAAGAATAAGGCTAGGGAGGACGAAAATGACCTAAATGTTTCTCCAATGACACAAACACACCTATTGGATGCACAAGATTGCATAAAAACCCTAATTGGACAAGAATAAGACTAGGGAGGACGAAAATGACCTAAATGTTCGTCCAATGACACAAACACACCTATTGGATGCACAAGATTGCATCAAAACCCTAATTGGAAAAGAATAAGCCTAGGGAGGACGAAAATGACCAAAATGTTCATCCAATGACACAAATGAACTTATTGGATGCACAAGATTGGTTAAAAACCCTAATTGGACAAGAATAAGCCTAGGGAGGACGAAAATGACCTAAATGTTCGTCCAATGACACAAACACACCTATTGGATGCACAAGATTGCATAAAAACCCTAATAGGAAAAGAATAAGACTAGGGAGGACGAAAATGACCTAAATGTTCCTCCAATGACACAAACACACCTATTGGATACCCAACATTGCATAAAAACCCTAATTCGACAAGAATAAGACTAGGGAGGACGACAATGGCCTAAATGTTCCTCCAATGACACAAACACACCTATTGGATGCACAAGATTGCATAAAAACCCTAATTGGACAAGAATAAGACTAGGGAGGACGAAAATGACCTAAATGTTCATCCAATGACACAAATGAACTTATTGGATGCACAAGATTGGTTAAAAACCCTAATTGGACAAGAATAAGCCTAGGGAGGACGAAAATGACCTAAATGTTCGTCCAATGACACAAACACACCTATTGGATGCACAAGATTGCATAAAAACCCTAATTGGACAAGAAAAAGCCTAGGGAGGACGAAAATGACCTAAATGTTCATCCAATGACACAAATGAACTTATTGGAAGCACAAGATTGGTTAAAAACCCTAATTGGACAAGAATAAGCCTAGGGAGGACGAAAATGACCTAAATGTTCATCCAATGACACAAATGAACTTATTGGATGCACAAGATTGATTAAAAACCCTAATTGGACAAGAATAAGCCTAGGGAGGACAAAAATGACCTAAATGTTCCTCCAATTACACAAACACACCTATTGGATGCACAAGATTGCATAAAAACCCTAATTGGACAAGAATAAGACTAGGGAGGACGTAAATGACCTAAATGTTCCACCAATGACACAAATGAACTTATTGGATGCACAAGGTTGGTTAAAAACCCTAATTGGACAAGAACAAGCCTAGGGAGGACGAAAATGACCTAAATGTTCATCCAATGACACAAATGAACTTATTGGATGCACAAGATTGGTTAAAAATCCTAATTGGACAAGAATAAGCCTAGGGAGGACGTAAATGACCTAAATGTTCATCCAATGACACAAATGAACTTATTGGATGCACAAGATTGGTTAAAAACCCTAATTGGACAAGAATAAGCATAGGGAGGACGAAAATGACCTAAATGTTCATCCAATGACACAAACACACATATTGGATGCACAAGATTGCTTAAAACCCTAATTGGACAAGAATAAGACTAGGGATGACGAAAATAACCTAAATGTTCATCCAATGACACAAATGAACTTATTGGATGCACAAGATTGGTTAAAAACCGTAATTGGACAAGAATAAGCCTAGGGAGGACGAAAATGACCTAAATGTTCGTCCAATGACACAAACACACCTATTGGATGCACAAGATTGCATAAAAACCCTAATTAGACAAGAATAAGACTAGGGAGGCGAAAATGACCTAAATGTTCCTCCAATGACACAAACACACCTATTGGATGCACAAGATTGCATAAAAACCCTAATTCGACAAGAATAAGACTAGGGAGGACGAAAATGACCTAAATGTTCATCCAATGACACAAATGAACTTATTGGATCCACAAAATAGGTTAAAAACCATAATTGGACAAGAATAAGCATAGGGAGGACGAAAATGACCTAAACGTTCATCCAATGACACAAACCCACATATTGGATGCACAAGATTGCTTAAAACCCTAATTGGACAAGAATAAGACTAGGGATGACGAAAATGACCTAAATGTTCATCCAATGACACAAATGAACTTATTGGATGCACAAGATTGGTTAAAAACCCTAATTGGACAAGAATAAGCCTAGGGAGGACGAAAATGAGCTAAATGTTCGTCCAATGACACAAACACACCTAATGGATGCACAAGATTGCATAAAAACCCTAATTGGACAAGAATAAGCCTAGGGAGGACGAAAATGACTTAAATCTTCATCCAATGACACAAATGAACTTATTGGAAGCACAAGATTGGTTAAAAACCCTAATTGGACAAGAATAAGCCTAGGGAGGACGTAAATGACCTAAATGTTCATCCAATGACACAAATGAACTTATTGGATGCACAAGATTGGTTAAAAACCCTAATTGGACAAGAATAAGCATAGGGAGGATGAAAATGACCTAAATGTTCATCCAATGACACAAACACACATATTGGATGCACAAGATTGCTTAAAACCCTAATTGGACAAGAATAAGACTAGGGATCACGAAAATAACCTAAATGTTCATCCAATGACACAAATGAACTTATTGGATGCACAAGATTGGTTAAAAACCGTAATTGGACAAGAATAAGCCTAGGGAGGAAGAAAATGACCTAAATGTTCGTCCAATGACACAAACACACCTATTGGATGCACAAGATTGCATAAAAACCCTAATTAGACAAGAATAAGACTAGGGAGGCGAAAATGACCTAAATGTTCCTCCAATGACACAAACACACCTATTGGATGCACAAGATTGCATAATAACCCTAATTCGACAAGAATAAGACTAGGGAGTACGAAAATGACCTAAATGTTCATCCAATGACACAAATGAACTTATTGGATCCACAAAATAGGTTAAAAACCCTAATTGGACAAGAATAAGCATAGGGAGGACGAAAATGACCTAAACGTTCATCCAATGACACAAACCCACATATTGGATGCACAAGATTGCTTAAAACCCTAATTGGACAAGAATAAGACTAGGGAGGACGAAAATGACCTAAATGTTCATCCAATGACACAAATGAACTTATTGGATGCACAAGATTGGTTAAAAACCCAAATTGGACAAGAATAAGCATAGGGAGGACGAAAATGACCTAAATGTTCGTCCAATGACACAAACCCACATATTGGATGCACAAGATTGCTTAAAACCCTAATTGGACAAGAATAAGACTAGGGAGGTCGAAAATGACCTAAATGTTCATCCAATGACACAAATGAACTTATTGGATGCACAAGATTGCATAAAAACCCTAATCGGACAAGAATAAGACTTGGGAGGACAAAAATGACCTAAATGTTCATCCAATGACACAAACACACCTATTGGATGCACAAGATTGGTTAAAAACCCTAATTGGACAAGAATAAGACTAGGGAGGACGAAAATGACCTAAATGTTCCTCCAATGACACAAATGAACTTATTGGATGCACAAGATTGGTTAAAAACCCTAATTGGACAAGAATAAGCCTAGGGAGGACAAAAATGACCTAAATGTTCATCCAATGACACAAATGAACTTATTGGATGCACAAGAATGGTTTAAAACCCTAATTGGACAAGAATAAGCCTAGGGAGGGCGAAAATGACCTAAATGTTCGTCCAATGACACAAACACACCTATAGGATGCACAAGATTGCATAAAAACCCTAATTGGACAAGAATAAGACTAGGGAGGACGAAAATGACCTTAATGTTTATCCGATGACACAAACACACCTATTGGATGCACAAGATTGGTTCAAAACCCTAATTGGACAAGAAAAACCCTAGGGAAGACGAAAATGACCTAAATGTTCATCCACTGACACAAATGAACTTATTGGACGCAAAAGATTGGTTAAAAACCCTAATTGGACAAAAATAAGCATAGGGAGGACGAAAAATGACCTAAATGTTCATCCAATGACACAAATGAACTTATTGGATGCACAAGATTGGTTAAAAACCCTAATTGGACAAGAATAAGCCTAGGGAGGACGAAAATGACCTAAATGTTCATCCAATGACACAAATGAACTTATTGGATGCACAAGATTGGTTAAAATCCCTAATTGGACAAGAATAAGCCTAGGGAGGACGAAAATGACCTAAATGTTCATCTAATGACACAAACACACCTATTGGATGCACAAGATTGGTTAAAAACCCTAATTGGACAAGAATAAGACTAGGGAGGACGAAAATGACCTAAATGTTCCTCCAATGACACAAATGAACTTATTGGATGCACAAGATTGGTTAAAAACCCTAATTGGACAAGAATAAGCCTAGGGAGGAGGAAAATGACCTAAATGTTCGTCCAATGACACAAACACACCTATTGGATACACAAGATTGCATAAAAACCCTAATTGGACAAGAATAAGACTAGGGAGGACGAAAATGACCTAAATGTTCCTCCAATGACACAAACACACCTATTGGATGCACAAGATTGCATAAAAACCCTAATTGGACAAGAATAAGACTAGGGAGGACAAAAATGACGTAAATGTTCATCCAATGACACAAATGAACTGATTGGATGCTCAAGATTGGTTAAAAACCCTAATTGGAAAAGAATAAGCCTAAGGAGGACGAAAATGACTTAAATGTTCCTCCAATGACACAAATGAACTTATTGGATGCACAAGATTGGTTAAAAACCCTAATTGGACAAGAATAAGCCTAGGGAGGAGGAAAATGACCTAAATGTTTGTCCAATGACACAAACACACCTATTGGATACACAAGATTGCATAAAAACCCTAATTGGACAAGAATAAGACTAGGGAGGACGAAAATGACCTAAATGTTCCTCCAATGACACAAACACACCTATTGGATGCACAAGATTGCATAAAAACCCTAATTGGACAAGAATAAGACTAGGGAGGACGAAAATGACCTAAATGTTCATCCAATGACACAAATGAACTTATTGGATGCACAAGATTGGTCAAAAACCCTAATTAGACAAGAATAAGCTTAGGGAGGACGAAAATGACCTAAATGTTCCTCCAATGACACAAACACACCTATTGGATGCACAAGATTGCATAAAAACCCTAATTGGACAAGAATAAGACTAGGGAGGACGAAAATGACCTAAATGTTCATCCAATGACACAAATGAACTTATTGGATGCACAAGATTGGTTAAAAACCCTAATTGGACAAGAATAAGCCTAGGGAGGACGAAAATGACCTAAATGTTCATCCAATGACACAAATGAACTTATTGAAGGCACAAGATTGGTTAAAACCCTAATCGGACAAGAATTAGCCTAGGGAGGACGAAAATGACCTAAATGTTCTTCCAATGACACAAACACACCTATTGGATGCACAAGATTGAATAAAAACCCTAATTGGACAAGAATAAGACTAGGGAGGACGAAAATGACCTAAATGTTCCTCCAATGACACAAACACACCTATTGGATGCACAAGATTGCTTAAAAACCATAATTGAACAAGAATAAGACTAGGGAGGACGAAAATGACCTAAATGTTCATCCAATGACACAAATGAACTTATTGAATACACAAGATTGGTTAAAAACCCTAATCGGACAAGAATAAGCCTAGGGAGGACGAAAATGACCTAAATGTTCGTCCAATGACACAAACACACCTATTGGATGCACAAGATTGCATAAAAACCCTAATTGGACAAGAATAAGACTAGGGAGGACGAAAATGACCTAAATGTTCCTCCAATGACACAAACACACCTATTGGATGCACAAGATTGCATAAAAACCCTAATTGGACAAGAATAAGACTAGGGAGGACGAAAATGACCTAAATGTTCATCCAATGACACAAATGAACTTATTGGATGCACAAGATTGGTTAAAAACCCTAATTGGACAAGAATAAGCCTAGGGAGGACGAAAATGACCTAAATGTTCATCCAATGACACAAATGAACTTATTGGATGCACAAGATTGGTTGAAAACCCTAATTGGACAAGAATAAGCATTGGGAGGACGAAAATGACCAAAATGTTCATCCAATTGTTAGACATATGTTCGTTTTTGATGTTATTGACAAGCATCCAATTTGAAATACATCTAACACTGTCAACAGAGAAAAATTTCAGGAACAACAAATTCAATCCTACATACTCGAGACAATTGCTTGGAACTCAAGGAATCAACAAAATCTTGATGATCCATGAGCACATCGATTAGTACAATCGATTCTATAACAGGGTTGAATAAGTTTATAAAGTTTGGTGTTACCCAATCGATTAGCACAATCGATTTGTACATCCTTGAAGAAATCAAACGGGCTATCAATCGATTCTCCAAATCGATTGGTACACATATTGGAAAATAAATTGTACAAGTCAGAGAGCCAGTTTGCCACAAATCGATTAGGCACATCGATTGAGTAAATCACTAAGACTGAACTGATTGTTTACATCGATTAGACAAATCGATTGACATTCTTACTGAAATTAAAATGTGCAAGTCAGTAGCACGTTTTGCAGGCAATCGATTTGGCAAATCGATTGAAATAATCACATCTTTAATTTTGTTTTGTCTACATCGATTGAAACAATCGATTGTTAATGTCCCAAAGCCAAACCTGTTTACTAAATCGATTAGGCCAATCGATTCACTAAAACAAGTTTCCAAATAACTTAGGTCTGGAACATACACAATCGATTACTACAATCTGTTTATATACATCTGTGTTATAAATGTTGGTATCAATCGACTTGGTAAATCGATTGAATAACCCAACTGATGAAAAGTACTTCAGACTTAAAGACCACAATCGATTGGCACAATCGATTGACATAAAAGTTTTATAAACAGAGATGACTGAATGGTTAAATCGATTAAGCACATCGATGGTTTTGATCTCGTTGTTTGAACAAAACACATCAAGTCGATTCTGCAAATCGATTTAATTATATACTGTTATCAAAGTTTGAAGAACTACTTAAAATAATCGATTGAGTAAATCGATTAGAATGTACAGTTTCAAGATTCAAGAAAAACAAGACTCACGAAATCGATTGAGGAAATCGATTAACCAGCATTATGACTTTAATGAATCGATTGGGTAAATCGATGCATATGTTGTTTTTCCTGAAACTATATAAACTGTTTTTCATTCTCTTCTTCGAAGATATACAACAACGTACACATAACTTTCTGATATCTTTGTTTCTCACTGTGAAATAACTTTGAACATTACTTTTTCAGTCATGAAGATTCATCTTTCATGATCAACAAGAACTGAGAAAGATTGCTGAAGAAACAACTTTAGAGAAGAAGACTGCTGAAGAAATTTCTGTGTAATTTCTGTTTTAGATACATCTGTAAACAAATTCTTAAAACAAATAACATTGAGAAATCCAGTCTTAACTGGTGGTTATCTTCTGTGATTGAGAGGTCTCATCAAGAAGAAACTTGACTGTAATCTTGGAAGAGTTTATGGGAGATAAACTCTGGGATTCAGGGAGATAAGAATAGAATAGAAAGAATCGTTTTAGATTGATAGGCGAGGAGCTAGAACATCTGTAAACGGATTCTGAGATATTCTATTGGAAAGGCCAAGATTGGATTTGATCTTGGGACTGGACGTAGGTCGTTCAACAACGGCTGAACCAGTATAAATCACTGCGTACAATCTTTCTTACCCTTATCTCTTTTTAATTTCTGCATTGTGTATTTGTTTGATATTGATTGAGTACTTGAATATCTTTCTGCATATTTTGATATTACATGAAAGACTGTTTCCAGCATGATTGTAAGTGAATCAATATCTTGAATAATAAACGTAACTGGTGCATCTCTCAATATATTCTTTGATCCATATACTTTGTGCATTCATTTGTTTTGTAGTTTTGGGACCTTATTTGATGTTATGTTTAATAAATGTACGATTTGTTAAACTGCTGCGCATATCTCTAAAAATAGGTAATCTTCCGCATAATTTTCATTTAACAGAGGTTACTGGTACCAACACCAATGACACAAATGAACTTATTGGATGCACAAGATTGGTTAAAAACCGTAATTGGACAACAATAAGCCTAGGGAGGACGAAAATGACCTAAATGTTCATCCAATGACACAAATGAACTTATTGGATGCACAAGATTGGTTAAAAACCCTAATTGGACAAGAATAAGCCTAGGGAGGACGAAAATGACCTAAATGTTCGTCCAATGACACAAACACACCTATTGGATGCACAAGATTGCATAAAAACCCTAATTGGACAAGAATAAGACTAGGGAGGACGAAAATGACCTAAATGTTCATCCAATGACACAAATGAACTTATTGGATGCACAAGATTGGTTAAAAACCCTAATTGGACAAGAATAAGCATAGGGAGGACGAAAATGACCTAAACGTTCATCCAATGACACACACCCACATATTGGATGCACAAGATTGCTTAAAACCCTAATTGGACAAGAATAAGACTAGGGAGGACGAAAATGACCTAAATGTTCATCCAATGACACAAATGAACTTATTGAATGCACAAGATTGGTTAAAAACCCTAATCGGACAAGAATAAGCCTAGGGAGGACGAAAATGACCTAAATGTTCTTCCAATGACACAAACACACCTATTGGATTCACAAGATTGCATAAAAACCCTAATTGGACAAGAATAAGACTAGGGAGGACGAAAATGACCTAAATGTTCATCCAATGACACAAATGAACTTATTGGATGCACAAGATTGGTTAAAAACCCTAATTGGACAAGAATAAGCATAGGGAGGACGAAAATGACCTAAACGTTCATCCAATGACACAAACCCACATATTGGATGCACAAGATTGCTTAAAACCCTAATTGGAAAAGAATAAGACTAGGGAGGACGAAAATGACCTAAATGTTCATCCAATGACACAAATGAACTTATTGAATGCACAAGATTGGTTAAAAACCCTAATCGGACAAGAATAAGCCTAGGGAGGATGAAAATGGCCTAAATGTTCTTCCAATGACACAAACACACCTATTGGATGCACAAGATTGCATAAAAACCCTAATTGGACAAGAATAAGACTAGGGAGGACGAAAATGACCTAAATGTTCATCCAATGACACAAATGAACTTATTGGATGCACAAGATTGGTTAAAAACCCTAATTGGACAAGAATAAGCCTAGGGAGGACGAAAATGACCTAAATGTTCATCCAATGACACAAATAAACTTATTGCATGCACAAGATTGGTTAAAAACCCTAATCGGACAAGAATAAGCCTAGGGAGGACGAAAATGACCTAAATGTTCTTCCAATGACACAAACACACCTATTGGATGCACAAGATTGCATAAAAACCCTAATTGGACAAGAATAAGACTAGGGAGGACGAAAATGACCAAAATGTTCATCCAATGACACAAATGAACTTATTGGATGCACAAGATTGGTTAAAAACCCTAATTGGACAAGAATAAGCCTAGGGAGGACGAAAATGACCTAAATGTTCGTCCAATGACACAAACACACCTATTGGATGCACAAGATTGCATAAAAACCCTAATAGGAAAAGAATAAGACTAGGGAGGACGAAAATGACCTAAATGTTCCTCCAATGACACAAACACACCTATTGGATACCCAACATTGCATAAAAACCCTAATTCGACAAGAATAAGACTAGGGAGGACGACAATGGCCTAAATGTTCCTCCAATGACACAAACACACCTATTGGATGCACAAGATTGCATAAAAACCCTAATTGGACAAGAATAAGACTAGGGAGGACGAAAATGACCTAAATGTTCATCCAATGACACAAATGAACTTATTGGATGCACAAGATTGGTTAAAAACCCTAATTGGACAAGAATAAGCCTAGGGAGGACGAAAATGACCTAAATGTTCGTCCAATGACACAAACACACCTATTGGATGCACAAGATTGCATAAATACCCTAATTGGACAAGAATAAGACTAGGGAGGACGAAAATGACCTAAATGTTCATCCAATGACACAAATGAACTTATTGGATGCACAAGATTGGTTAAAAACCCTAATTGGACAAGAATAAGCATAGGGAGGACGAAAATGACCGAAATGTTCATCCAACGACACAAACCCACATATTGGATGCACAAGATTGCTTAAAACCCTAATTGGACAAGAATAAGACTAGGGAGGACGAAAATGACCTAAATGTTCATCCAATGACACAAATGAACTTATTGGATGCACAAGATTGGTTAAAAACCCTAATTGGACAAGAATAAGCATAGGGAGGACGAAAATGACCAAAATGTTCATCCAATGACACAAACCCACATATTGGATGCACAAGATTGCTTAAAACCCTAATTGGACAAGAATAAGACTAGGGAGGAGGAAAATGACCTAAATGTTCATCCAATGACACAAATGAACTTATTGAATGCACAACATTGGTTAAAAACCCTAATCGGACTAGAATAAGCCTAGGGAGGACGAAAATGACCTAAATGTTCGTCCAATGACACTAACACACCTATTGGATGCACAAGATTGCATAAAAACCCTAATTGGACAAGAATAAGACTAGGGAGGATGAAAATGACCTAAATGTTCCTCCAATGACACAAACACACCTATTGGATGCACAAGATTGCATAAAAACCCTAATTGGACAGGAATAAGACTTGGGAGGACGAAAATGACCTAAATGTTCATCCAATGACACAGACACACCTATTGGATGCACAAGATTGCATAAAAACCCCAATTGGACAAGAATAAGACTAGGGAGGACGAAAATGACCTAAATGTTCATCCAATGACACAAATGAACTTATTGGATGCACAAGATTGGTTAAAAACCCTAATCGGACAAGAATAAGCCTAGGGAGGACGAAAATGACCTAAATGTTCGTCCAATGACACAAACACACCTATTGGATGCACAAGATTGCATAAAAACCCTAATTGGACAAGTATAAGACTAGGGAGGACGAAAATGACCTAAATGTTCCTCCAATGACACAAACACACCTATTGGATGCACAAGATTACTTAAAAACCCTAATTCGACAAGAATAAGACTAGGGAGGACGAAAATGACCTAAATGTTCCTCCAATGACACAAACACACCTATTGGATGCACAAGATTGCATAAAAACCCTAATTAGACAAGAATAAGACTAGGGAGGAAGAAAATGACCTAAATGTTCCTCCAATGACACAAACACACCTATTGGATGCACAAGATTGCATAAAAACCCTAATTCGACAAGAATAAGACTAGGGAGGACGAAAATGACCTAAATGTTCATCCAATGACACAAATGAACTTATTGGATGCACAAGATTGGTTAAAAACCCTAATTGGACAAGAATAAGCCTAGGGAGGACGAAAATGACCTAAATGTTCGTGCAATGACACAAACAGACCTATTGGATGCACAAGATTGCATAAAATCCCTAATTGGACAAGAATAAGACTAGGGAAGACGAAAATGACCTAAATGTTCCTCCAATGACACAAACACACTTATTGGATGCACAAGATTGCATAAAAATCCTAATTGGACAAGAATAAGACTAGGGAGGACGAAAATGACTTAAATGTTCATCCAATGACACAAATGACCTTATTGGATGCACAAGATTGGTTAAAAACCCTAATTGGACAAGAATAAGCATATGGAGGACGAAAATGACCTAAATGTTCATCCAATGACACAAACACACATATTGGATGCACAAGATTACATAAAAACCCTAATTGGACAAGAATAAGACTAGGGAGGACGAAAATGACCTAAATGTTCCTCCAATGACACAAACACACCTATTGGATGCACAAGATTGCATAAAAACCCTAATTGGACAAGAATAAGACTAGGGAGGACGAAAATGACCTAAATGTTCATCCAATGACACAAATGAACTTATTGGATGCACAAGATTGGTTAAAAACCATAATTGAACAAGAATAAGCCTAGGGAGGACGAAAATGACCTAAATGTTCATCCAATGACACAAATCAACTTATTGGATGCACACGATTGGTTAAAAACCCTAATTGGACAAGAATAAACCTAGGGAGGGCGAAAATGACTTAAATGTTCGTCCAATGACACAAACACACCTATTGGATGCACAAGATTGCATAAAAACCCTAATTGGACAAGAATAAGACTAGGGAGGACGAAAATGACCTAAATGTTCCTCCAATGACACAAATGAACTTATTGGATGCACAAGATTGGCTAAAAACCCTAATTGGACAAGAACAAGTCTAGGGAGGACGAAAATGACCTAAATGTTCATCCAATGACACAAATGAACTTATTGGATGCACAAGATTGGTTAAAAACCCTAATTCGACAAGAATAAGCCTAGGGAGGACGAAAATGACCTAAATGTTCGTCCAATGACACAAACAAACCTATTGGATGCACAAGATTGCATAAAAACCCTAATTGGACAAGAATAAGACTAGGGAGGGCGAAAATGACCTAAATGTTCCTCCAATGACACAAACACACCTATTGGATGCACAAGATTGGTTAAAAACCCTAATTGGACAAGAATAAGTCTAGGGAAGACGAAAATGACCTAAATGTTCGTCCAATGACACAATCACACCTATTGGATGCACAAGATTGCATAAAAACCCTAATTGGACTAGAATAAGACTAGGGAGGACGAAAATAACCTAAATGTTCCTCCAATGACACAAATGAACTTATAGGATGCACAAGATTGGCTAAAAACCCTAATTCGAGAAGAATAATCCTAGGGAGGACGAAAATGACCTAAATGTTCATCCAATGACACAAACACACCTATTGGATGCACAAGATTGCATAAAAACCCTAATTGGACAAGAATAAGACTAGGGAGGACGAAAATGACCTAAATGTTCATCCAATGACACAAATGAACTTATTGGATGCACAAGATTGGTTAAAAACCCTAATTGGACAAGAATAAGCCTAGGGAGGACGTAAATGACCTAAATGTTCATCCAGTGACACAAATGAACTTATTGGATGCACAAGATTGGTTAAAAACCCTAATTGGACAAGAATAAGCATAGGGAGGACGAAAATGACCTAAATGTTCATCCAATGACACAAACACACATATTGGATGCACAAGATTGCTTAAAACCCTATATGGACAAGAATAAAACTAGGGATGACGAAAATGACCTAAATGTTCATCCAATGACACAAATGAACTTATTGGATGCACAAGATTGGTTAAAAACCCTAATTGGACAAGAATAAGCCTAGGGAGGACGAAAATGACCTAAATGTTCGTCCAATGACACAAACACACCTATTGGATGCACAAGATTGCATAAAAACCCTAATTGGACAAGAATAAGAATAAGGAGGACGAAAATGACCTAAATGTTCCTCCAATGACACAAACACACCTATTGGATGCACAAGATTGCATAAAAACCCTAATTGGACAAGAATAAGACTAGGGAGGACGAAAATGACCTAAATGTTCATCCAATGACACAAATGAACTTATTGGATGCACAAGATTGGTTAAAAACCCTAATTGGACAAGAATAAGCCTAGGGAGGACGAAAATGACCTAAATGTTCATCCAATGACACAAATGAACTTATTGGATGCACAAGATTGGTTAAAAACCCTAATTGGACAAGAATAAGCATAGGGAGGACGAAAATGACCTAAATGTTCATCCAATGACACAAACCCACATATTGGATGCACAAGATTGGTTAAAACCCTAATTGGACAAGAATAAGACTATGGAGGACGAAAAAGACCTAAATGTTCCTCCAATGACACAAACACACCTATTGGATGCACAAGATTGCATAAAAACCCTAATTGGACAAGAATAAGACTAGGGAGGACGAAAATGACCTAAATGTTCATCCAATGACACAAATGAACTTATTGGATGCACAAGATTGGTTAAAAACCCTAATTGGACAAGAATAAGCATAGGGAGGACGAAAATGACCTAAACGTTCATCCAATGACACAAACCCACATATTGAATGCACAAGATTGCTTAAAACCCTAATTGGACAAGAATAAGACTAGGGAGGACGTAAATGACCTAAATGTTCATCCAATGACACAAATGAACTTATTGAAAGCACAAGATTGGTTAAAAACCCTAATCGGACAAGAATAAGCCTAGGGAGGACGAAAATGACCTAAATGTTCGTCCAATGACACAAACACACCTATTGGATGCACAAGATTGCATAAAAACCCTAATTGGACAAGAATAAGACTAGGGAGGACGAAAATGACCTAAATGTTCATCCAATGACACAAATGAACTTATTGGATGCACAAGATTGGTTAAAAACCCTAATTGGACAAGAATAAGCATATGGAGTACGAAAATGACCTAAATGTTCGTCCAATGACACAAACCCACATATTGGATGCACAAGATTGCTTAAAACCCTAATTGGACAAGAATAAGACTAGGGAGGACGAAAATGACCTAAATGTTCATCCAATGACACAAATGAACTTATTGGATGCACAAGATTGGTTAAAAACCCTAATTGGACAAGAATAAGCCTAGGGAGGACGAAAATGACCTAAATGTTCATCCAATGACACAAATGAACTTATTGGATGCACAAGATTGGTTAAAAACCCTAATTGGACAATAATATGCCTAGGGAGG
>JBBPBR010001698.1:133204-153281 GCA_037974775.1 Cicer pinnatifidum
TGCATCCAATAGGTGTGTTTGTGTCATTGGAGGAACATTTAGGTCATTTTCATCCTCCCTAGTCTTATTCTTGTCCAATTAGGGTTTTTATGCAATCTTGTGCATCCAATAGGTGTGTTTGTGTCAATGGACGAATATTTAGGTCATTTTCGTCCTCCCTAAGCTTATTCTTGTCCAATTAGGGTTTTTAACCAATCTTGTGCTTCCAATAAGTACATTTGTGCCATTGGATGAACATTTAGGTCATTTTCGTCCTCCCTAGTCTTATTCTTGTCCAATTAGGGTTTTAAGCAATCTTGTGCATCCAATATGTGTGTTTGTGTCATTGGATGAACATTTAGGTCATTTGCGTCCTCCCTATGCTTATTCTTGTCCAATTAGGGTTTTTAACCAATCTTGTGCATCCAATAAGTTCATTTGTGTCATTGGATGAACATTTAGGTCATTTTCGTCCTCCCTAGGCTTATTCTTGTCCAATTAGGGTTTTTAACCAATCTTGTGCATCCAATATGTTCCTTTGTGTCATTGGATGAACATTTAGGTCATTTTCGTCCTCCCTAGGCTTATTCTTGTCCAATTAGGGTTTTTAACCAATCTTGTGCATCCAATAAGTTCATTTGTGTCATTGGATGAACATTTAGGTCATTTTCGTCCTCCCTAGGCTTATTCTTGTCCAATTAGGGTTTTCAGCCAATCTTGTGCATCCAATAAGTTCATTTGTGTCATTGGATGAACATTTAGGTCATTTTCGTCCTCCCTAGGCTTATTCTTGTCCAATTAGGGTTTTTAACCAATCTTGTGCATCCAATAAGTTCATTTGTGTCATTGGATGATTATTTAGGTCATTTTCGTCCTCCCTAGGCTTATTTTTGTTCAATTAGGGTTTTTAACCAATCTTGTGCTTCCAATAAGTTCATTTGTGTCATTGGATGAACATTTAGGTCATTTTCGTCCTCCCTAGGCTTATTCTTGTCCAATTAGGGTTTTTATGCAATCTTGAGCATCCAATAGGTGTGTTTGTGTCATTGGACGAACATTTAGGTCATTTTCGTCCTCCCTAGGCTTATTCTTGTCCAATTAGGGTTTTTAACCAATCTTGTGCATCCAATAAGTTCATTTGTGTCATTGGATGAACATTTAGGTCATTTTCGTCCTCCCTAGTCTTATTCTTGTCCAATTAGGGTTTTAAGCAATCTTGTGCATCCAATAGGTGGGTTTGTGTCATTGGATGAACATTTAGGTCATTTTCGTCCTCCCTATGCTTATTCTTGTCCAATTAGGGTTTTTAACCAATCTTGTGCATCCAATAAGTTCATTTGTGTCATTGGATGAACATTTAGGTCATTTTCGTCCTCCCTAGTCTTATTCTTGTCCAATTAGGGTTTTTATGCAATCTTGTGCATCCAATAGGTGTGTTTGTGTCATTGGTGGAACATTTAGGTCATTTTCGTCCTCCCTAGGCTTATTCTTGTCCGATTAGGGTTTTTATGCAATCTTGTGCATCCAATAGGTGTGTTTGTGTCATTGGACGAACATTTAGGTCATTTTCGTCCTCCCTAGGCTTATTCTTGTCCAATTAGGGTTTTTAACCAATCTTGTGCATCCAATAAGTTCATTTGTGTCATTGGATGAACATTTAGGTCATTTTCGTCCTCCCTAGTCTTATTCTTGTCGAATTAGGGTTTTTATGCAATCTTGTGCATCCAATAGGTGTGTTTGTGTCGTTGGAGGAACATTTAGGTCATTTTCGTCCTCCCTAGTCTTATTCTTGTCCAATTAGGGTTTTTATGCAATCTTGTGCATCCAATAGGCGTGTTTGTGTCATTGGACGAACATTTAGGTCATTTTCGTCCTCCCTAGGTTTATTCTTGTCCGATTAGGGTTTTTATGCAATCTTGTGCATCCAATAAGTTCATTTGTGTCATTGGATGAACATTTAGGTCATTTTCGTCCTCCCTAGGCTTATTCTTGTCCAATTAGGGTTTTTAACCAATCTTGTGCATCCAATAAGTGCATTTGTGTCATTGGTTGAACATTTAGGTCATTTTCGTCCTCCCTAGTCTTATTCTTGTCCAATTAGGGTTTTTATGCAATCTTGTGCATCCAATAGGTGTGTTTGTGTCATTGGAGGAACATTTAGGTCATTTTCGTCCTCCCTAGTCTTATTCTTGTCCAATTAGGGATTTTATGCAATCTTGTGCATCCAATAGGTGTGTTTGTGTCATTAGACGAACATTTAGGTCATTTGCGTCCTCCCTAGGCTTATTCTTGTCCAATTAGGGTTTTTAACCAATCTTGTGTATCCAATACGTTCATTTGTGTCATTGGATGAACATTTAGGTCATTTTCGTCCTCCCTAGGCTTATTCTTGTCCAATTAGGGTTTTCAACCAATCTTGTGCATCCAATAAGTTCATTTGTGTCATTGGATGAACATTTAGGTCATTTTCGTCCTCGCTAGGCTTATTCTTGTCCAATTAGGGTTTTTAACCAATATTGTGCATCCAATAAGTTCATTTGTGTCATTGGTTGAACATTTAGGTCATTTTCGTCCTCCCTAGGCTTATTCTTGTCCAATTAGGGTTTTTAACCAATCTTGTGCATCCAATAAGTTCATTTGTGTCATTGGATGAACATTTAGGTCATTTTCGTCCTCACTAGGCTTATTCTTGTCCAATTAGGGTTTTTAACCAATCTTGTGCATCCAATAAGTTCATTTGTGTCATTGGTTGAACATTTGGGTCATTTTCGTCCTCCCTAGTCTTATTCTTGTCCAATTAGGGTTTTTATGCAATCTTGTGCATCCAATAGGTGTGTTTGTGTCATTGGACGAACATTTAGGTCATTTTCGTCCTCCCTAGGCTTATTCTTGTCCAATTAGGGTTTTTAACCAACCTTGTGCATCCAATAAGTTCATTTGTGTCATTGGTTGAACATTTAGGTCATTTTCGTCCTCCCTAGTCTTATTCTTGTCCAATTAGGGTTTTTATGCAATCTTGTGCATCCAATAGGTGTGTTTGTGTCATTGGACGAACATTTAGGTAATTTTCGTCCTCCCTAGGCTTATTCTTGTCCAATTAGGGTTTTTAACCAACCTTGTGCATCCAATAAGTTCATTTGTGTCATTGGAGGAACATTTAGGTCATTTTCGCCCTCCCTAGTCTTATTCTTGTCCAATTAGGGTTTTTATGCAATCTTGTGCATCCAATAGGTGAGGTTGTGTCATTGGACGAACATTTAGGTCATTTTCGTCCTCCCTAGGCTTATTCTTGTCCAATTAGGGTTTTTAACCAACCTTGTGCATCCAATAAGTTCATTTGTGTCATTGGTTGAACATTTAGGTCATTTTCGTCCTCCCTAGGCTTATTCTTTTCTAATTAGGGTTTTTAACCAACCTTGTGCATCCAATAAGTTCATTTGTGTCATTGGTGGAACATTTAGCTCATTTACGTCCTCCCTAGTCTTATTCTTGTCCAATTAGGATTTTTATGCAATCTTGTGCATCCAAGAGGTGTGTTTGTGTCATTGGACGAACATTTAGGTCATTTTCGTCCTCCCTAGGCTTATTCTTGTCCAATTAGGGTTTTTAACCAATCTTGTGCATCCAATAAGTTCATTTGTGTCATTGGATGAACATTTAGGTCATTTTCGTCCTCCCTAGTCTTATTCTTGTCCAATTAGGGTTTTTATGCAATCTTGTGCATCCAATAGGTGTGTTTGTGTCATTGGAGGAACATTTAGGTCATTTTCGTCTTCCCTAGTCTTATTCTTGTCCAATTAGGGTTTTAAGCAATCTTGTGCATCCAATATGTGGGTTTGTGTCATTGGATGAACATTTAGGTCATTTTCGTCCTCCCTATGCTTATTCTTGTCCAATTAGGGTTTTTAACCAATCTTGTGCATCCAATAAGTTCATTTGTGTCATTGGATGAACATTTAGGTCATTTTCGTCCTCACTAGGCTTATTCTTGTCCAATTAGGGTTTTTATGCAATCTTGTGCATCCAATAGGTGTCTTTGTGTCATTGGACGAACATTTAGGTCATTTTCGTCCTCCCTAGGCTTATTCTTGTCCAATTAGGGTTTTTAACCAATCTTGTGCATCCAATAAGTTCATTTGTGTCATTGGATGAACATTTAGGTCATTTTCATCCTCCCTAGGCTTATTCTTGTCCAATTAGGGTTTTTAACCAATCTTGTGCATCCAATAAGTTCATTTGTGTCCTTGGATGAACATTTAGGTCATTTTCGTTCTCCCTAGACTTATTCTTGTCCAATTAGGGTTTTTATGCAATCTTGTGCATCCAATAGGTGTGTTTGTGTCATTGGACGAACATTTAGGTAATTTTCGTCCTCCCTATGCTTATTCTTGTCCAATTAGGGTTTTTTAACCAATCTTGTGCATACAATAAGTTCATTTGTGTCATTGGATGAACATTTAGGTCATTTTCGTCCTCCCTAGGCTTATTCTTGTCCAATTAGGGTTTTTAACCAATCTTGTGCATCCAATAAGTTCATTTGTGTCATTGGATGAACATTTAGGTCATTTTCGTCCTCCCTAGTCTTATTCTTGTCCAATTAGGGTTTTTATGCAATCTTGTGCATCCAATAGGTGTGTTTGTGTCATTGGAGGAACATTTAGGTCATTTTCGTCCTCCCTAGTCTTATTCTTGTCCAATTAGGGATTTTATGCAATCTTGTGCATCCAATAGGTGTGTTTGTGTCATTGGACAAACATTTAGGTCATTTTCGTCCTCCCTAACCTTATTCTTGTCCAATTAGGGTTTTTAACCAATCTTGTGCATCCAATAAGTTCATTTGTGTCATTGGATGAACATTTTGGTCATTTTCGTCCTCCCTAGGCTTATTCTTGTCCAATTAGGGTTTTTAACCAATCTTGTGCATCCAATAAGTTCATTTGTGTCATTGGATGAACATTTAGGTCATTTTCGTCCTCCCTAGGCTTATTCTTGTCCAATTAGGGTTTTTAACCAATCTTGTGCATCCAATAAGTTCATTTGTGTCATTGGATGAACATTTAGGTCATTTTCGTCCTCCCTAGGCTTATTCTTGTCCAGTTAGGGTTTTTAACCAACCTTGTGCATCCAATAAGTTCATTTGTGTCATTGGAGGAACATTTAGGTCATTTTTCGTCCTCCCTAGTCTTATTCTTGTCCAATTCGGGTTTTTATGCAATCTTGTACATCCATTAGGTGTGTTTGTGTCATTGGACGAACATTTAGGTCATTTTCGTCCTCCCTAGGCTTATTCTTGTCCAATTAGGGTTTTTAACCAATCTTGTGCATCCAATAAGTTCATTTGTGTCATTGGATGAACATTTAGGTCATTTTCGTCCTCCCTAGGCTTATTCTTGTCCAATTAGGGTTTTCAACCAATCTTGTGCATCCAATAAGTTCATTTGTGTCATTGGACGAACATTTAGGTCATTTTCGTTCTCCCTAGGCTTATTCTTGTCCAATTAAGGTTTTTAACCAATCTTGTGCATCCAATAAGTTCATTTGTGTCATTGGATGAACATTTAGGTCATTTTCGTCCTCCCTAGGCTAATTATTGTCCAATTAGGCTTTTTAACCAATCTTGTGCATCCAATAAGTTCATTTGTGTCATTGGATGAACATTTAGGTCATTTTCGTCCTCCCTAGTCTTATTCTTGTCCAATTAGGGTTTTTATGCAATCTTGTGCATCCAATAGGTGTGTTTGTGTCATTGGAGGAACATTTAGGTCATTTTCGTCCTCCCTAGTCTTATTCTTGTCCAATTAGGGTTTTAAGCAATCTTGTGCATCCAATATGTGGGTTTGTTTCATTGGATGAACATTTAGGTCATATTCGTCCTCCCTATGCTTATTCTTGTCCAATTAGGGTTTTTAACCAACCTTGTGCATCCAATAAGTTCATTTGTGTCATTGGTGGAACATTTAGGTCATTTACGTCCTCCCTAGTCTTATTCTTGTCCAATTAGGGTTTTTATGCAATCTTGTGCATCCAATAGGTGTGTTTGTGTCATGGGACGAACATTTAGGTCATTTTCGTCCTCCCTAGGCTTATTCTTGTCCAATTAGGGTTTTTAACCAATCTTGTGCATCCAATAAGTTCATTTGTGTCATTGGATGAACATTTAGGTCATTTTCGTCTTCCCTAGGCTTATTCTTCTCCAATTAGGGTTTTAACCAATCTTGTGCATCCAATAAGTTCATTTGTGTCATTGGATGAACATTTAGGTCATTTTCGTCCTCCCTAGGCTTATTCTTGTCCAATTAGGGTTTTCAACCAATCTTGTGCATCCAATAAGTTCATTTGTGTCATTGGATGAACATTTAGGTCATTTTCGTCCTCGCTAGGCTTATTCTTGTCCAATTAGGGTTTTTAACCAATATTGTGCATCCAATAAGTTCATTTGTGTCATTGGTTGAACATTTAGGTCATTTTCGTCCTCCCTAGGCTTATTCTTGTCCAATTAGGGTTTTTAACCAATCTTGTGCATCCAATAAGTTCATTTGTGTCATTGGATGAACATTTAGGTCATTTTCGTCCTCACTAGGCTTATTCTTGTCCAATTAGGGTTTTTAACCAATCTTGTGCATCCAATAAGTTCATTTGTGTCATTGGTTGAACATTTGGGTCATTTTCGTCCTCCCTAGTCTTATTCTTGTCCAATTAGGGTTTTTATGCAATCTTGTGCATCCAATAGGTGTGTTTGTGTCATTGGACGAACATTTAGGTCATTTTCGTCCTCCCTAGGCTTATTCTTGTCCAATTAGGGTTTTTAACCAACCTTGTGCATCCAATAAGTTCATTTGTGTCATTGGTTGAACATTTAGGTCATTTTCGTCCTCCCTAGGCTTATTCTTGTCCAATTAGGGTTTTTAACCAACCTTGTGCATCCAATAAGTTCATTGTTATAATTGGTGGAACATTTAGGTCATTTACGTTCTCCCTAGTCTTATTCTTGTCCAATTAGGGTTTTTATGCAATCTTGTGCATCCAATAGGTGTGTTTGTGTCATTGGAGGAACATTTAGGTCATTTTCGTCCTCCCTAGTCTTATTCTTGTCCAATTAGGGTTTTTAACCAATCTTGTGCATCCAATAAGTTCATTTGTGTCATTGGATGAACATTTTGGTCATTTTCGTCCTCCCTAGTCTTATTCTTGTCCAATTAGGGTTTTAAACCAATCTTGTGCATCCAATAAGTTCATTTGTGTCATTGGAGGAACATTTTGGTCATTTTCGTCCTCCCTAGTCTTATTCTTGTCCAATTAGGGTTTTTATGCAATCTTGTGCATCCAATAGGTGTGTTTGTGTCATTGGACGAACATTTAGGTCATTTTCATCCTCCCTAGTCTTATTCTTGTCCAATTAGGGTTTTTATACAATCTTGTGCATCCAATAGGTGTGTTTGTGTCATTGGACGAACATTTAGGTCATTTTCGTCCTCCATAAGCTTATTCTTGTCCAATTAGGGTTTTTAACCAATCTTGTGCATCCAATAAGTTCATTTGTGTCATTGGATGAACATTTAGGTCATTTTCGTCCTCCCTAGTCTTATTCTTGTCCAATTAGGGTTTTTATGCAATCTTGTGCATCCAATAGGTGTGTTTGTGTCATTGGAGGAACATTTAGGTCATTTTCGTCCTCCCTAGTCTTATTCTTGTCCAATTGGGGTTTTTATGCAATCTTGTGAATCCAATAGGTGTGTTTGTGTCATTGGACGAACATATAGGTCATTTTCGTCCTCCCTAGGCTTATTCTTGTCCGATTAGGGTTTTTAACCAATGTTGTGCATTCAATAAGTTCATTTGTGTCATTGGATGAACATTTAGGTCATTTTCGTCCTCCCTAGTCTTATTCTTGTCCAATTAGGGTTTTAAGAAATCTTGTGCATCCAATATGTGGGTTTGTGTCATTGGATGAACATTTAGGTCATTTTCGTCCTCCCTATGCTTATTCTTGTCCAATTAGGGTTTTTAACCAATCTTGTGCATCCAATAACTTCATTTGTGTCATTGGAGGAACATTTAGGTCATTTTCGTCCTCCCTAGTCTTATTCTTGTCCAATTAGGGTTTTTATGCAATCTTGTGCATCCAATAGGTGTGTTTGTGTCATTGGAGGAACATTTAGGTCATTTTCGTCCTCCCTAGTCTTATTCTTGTCCAATTAGGGTTTTTATGCAATCTTGTGGATCCAATAGGTGTGTTTGTGTCATTGGACGAACATTTAGGTCATTTTCGTCCTCCCTAGGCTTATTCTTGTCCGATTAGGGTTTTTAACCAATCTTGTGCATTCAATAAGTTCATTTGTGTCATTGGACGAACATTTAGGTCTTTTTCGTCCTCCCTAGGCTTATTCTTGTCCAATTAGGGTTTTTAACCAACCTTGTGCATCCAATATGTGGGTTGGATGAACGTTTAGGTCATTTTCGTCCTCCCTATGCTTATTCTTGTCCAATTAGGGTTTTTAACCAATCTTGTGCATCCAATAAGTTCATTTGTGTCATTGGATGAACATTTAGGTCATTTTCGTCCTCCCTAGTCTTATTCTTGTCCAATTAGGGTTTTTATGCAATCTTGTGCATCCAATAGGTGTGTTTGTGTCATTGGACGAACATTTAGGTCATTTTCGTCCTCCCTAGGCTTATTCTTGTCCAATTAGGGTTTTTAACCAATCTTGTGCATCCAATAAGTTCATTTGTGTCATTGGATGAACATTTAGGTCATTTTCGTCCTCCCTAGGCTTATTCTTGTCCAATTAGGGTTTTTAACCAATCTTGTGCTTCCAATAAGTTCATTTGGGTCATTGGATGAACATTTAAGTTATTTTCGTCCTCCCTAGGCTTATTCTTGTCCAATTAGGGTTTTTATGCAATCCTTTGCATCCAATAGGTGTGTTTGTGTCATTGGACGAACATTTAGGTCATTTTCGTCCTCCCTAGGCTTATTCTTGTCCAATTAGGGTTTTTAACCAACCTTGTGCATCCAATAAGTTCATTTGTGTCATTGGTTGAACATTTAGGTCATTTTCGTCCTCCCTAGGCTTATTCTTGTCCAATTAGGGTTTTTAACCAACCTTGTGTATCCAATAAGTTCATTTGTGTCATTGGTGGAATATTTAGCTCATTTACGTCCTCCCTAGTCTTATTCTTGTCCAATTAGGGTTTTTATGCAATCTTGTGCATCCAATAGGTGTGTTTGTGTCATTGGAGGAACATTTAGGTCATTTTCGTCCTCCCTAGTCTTATTCTTGTCCAATTAGGGTTTTTAACCAATCTTGTGCATCCAATAAGTTCCTTTGTGTCATTGGATGAACATTTAGGTCATTTTCGTCCTCCCTAGTCTTATTCTTGTCCAATTAGGGTTTTTATGCAATCTTGTGCATCCAATAGGTGTGTTTGTGTCATTGGATGAACATTTAGGTCATTTTCGTCCTCCCTAGGATTATTCTTCTCGAATTAGGGTTTGTAACCAATCTTGTGCATCCAATAAGTTCATTTGTGTCATTGGATGAACATTTAGGTCATTTTCGTCCTCCCTAGGCTTATTCTTGTCCAATTAGGGTTTTTAACCAATCTTGTGCATCCAATAAGTTCATTTGTGTCATTGGATGAACATTTAGGTCATTTTCGTCCTCCCTAGTCTTATTCTTGTCCAATTAGGGTTTTTATGCAATCTTGTGCATCCAATAGGTGTGTTTGTGTCATTGGACGAACATTTAAGTCATTTTCGTCGTCCCTAGGCTTATTCTTGTCCAATTAGGGTTTTTATGCCATCTTGTGCATACAATTGGTGTGTTTGTGTCATTGGACGAACATTTAGGTCATTTTCGTCCTCCCTAGGCTTATTCTTGTTCAATTAGGGTTTTTAACCAACCTTGTGCATCCAATAAGTTCATTTGTGTCATTGGTTGAACATTTAGGTCATTTTCGTCCTCTGTAGGCTTATTCTTTTCCAATTAGGGTTTTTAACCAACCTTGTGCATCCAATAAGTTCATTTGTGTCATTGGTGGAACATTTAGGTCATTTACGTCCTCCCTAGTCTTATTCTTGTCCAATTAGGGTTTTTATGCAATCTTGTGCATCCAATAGGTGTGTTTGTGTCATTGGAGGAACATTTAGGTCATTTTCGTCATCCCTAGTCTTATTCTTGTCCAATTAGGGTTTTTATACAATCTTGTGCATCCAATAGGTGTGTTTGTGTCATTGGACGAACATTTAGGTCATTTTCGTCCTCCCTTGGCTTATTCTTGTCCCATTAGGGTTTTTAACCAATCTTGTGCATCCAATAAGTTCATTTGTGTCATTGGATGAACATTTAGGTCATTTTCGTCCTCCCTAGGCTTATTCTTGTCCAATTAGGGTTTTTATGCAATCTTGTGCATCCAATAGGTGTGTTTGTGTCATTGGACGAACATTTAGGTCATTTTCGTCCTCCCTAGGCTTATTCTTGTCCAATTAGGGTTTTTAACCAATCTTGTGCATCCAATAAGTTCATTTGTGTCATTGGATGAACATTTAGGTCATTTTCGTCATCCCTAGTCGTATTCTTGTCCAATTAGGCTTTTAAGCAATCTTGTGCATCCAATATGTGTGTTTGTGTCATTGGATCAACATTTAGGTCATTTTCGTCCTCCCTATGCTTATTCTTGTCCAATTAGGGTTTTTAACCAATCTTGTGCATCCAATAAGTTCATTTGTGTCATTGGATGAACATTTAGGTCATTTTCGTCCTCCCTAGTCTTATTCTTTTCGAATTAGGTTTTATGCAATCTTGTGCATCCAATAAGTTCATTTGTGTCTTTGGATGAACATTTAGGTCATTTTCGTCATCCATAGTCTTATTCTTGTCCAATTAGGGTTTTAAGCAATCTTGTGCATCCAATATGTGTGTTTGTGTCATTGGATGAACATTTAGGTCATTTTCGTCCTCCCTATGCTTATTCTTGTCCAATTAGGGTTTTTAACCAATCTTGTGCATCCAATAAGTTCATTTGTGTCATTGGATGAACATTTAGGTCATTTTCGTCCTCCCTAGGCTTATTCTTGTCCAATTAGGGTTTTTAAACAATCTTGTGCTTCCAATAAGTTCATTTGTGTCATTGGACGAACATTTAGGTCATTTTCGTCCTCCCTAGGCTTATTCTTGTCCAATTAGGGTTTTTAACCAATCTTGTGCATCCAATAAGTTCATTTGTGTCATTGGATGAACATTTAGGTCATTTTCGTCCTCCCTAGTCTTATTCTTGTCCAATTAGGGTTTTTATGCATTCTTGTGCATCCAATAGGTGTTTTTGTGTCATTGGAGGAACATTTAGGTCATTTTCGTCCTCCCTAGTCTTATTCTTGTCCAATTAGGGTTTTTATGCAATCTTGTGCATCCAATAGGTGTGTTTGTGTCATTGGAGGAACATTAAGGTCATTTTCGTCCTCCCTAGGCTTATTCTTGTCCAATTCGGGTTTTAATGCAATCTTGTGCATCCAATAGGTGTGTTTGTGTAATTGGAGGAACATTTAGGTCATTTTCGTCCTCCCTAGACTTATTCTTTTCCAATTAGGGTTTTTAATCAATCTTGTGCATCCAATAAGTTCATTTGTGTCATTGGATGAACATTTAGGTCATTTTCGTCCTCCCTAGGCTTATTCTTGTCCAATTAGGGTTTTTAACCAATCTTGTGCATCCAATAGGTGTGTTTATGTCATTGATTGAACATTTAGGTCATTTTCGTCCTCCCTAGGCTTATTCTTGTCCAATTAGGGTTTTTAACCAATCTTGTGCATCCAATAAGTTCATTTGTGTCATTGGATGAACATTTAGGTCATTTTCGTCCTCCCTAGGCTTATTCTTGTCTAATTAGGGTTTTTAAGCAATCTTGTGAATCCAATAAGTTCATTTGTTTCATTGGATGAACATTTATGTCATTTTCGTCCTCCCTAGGCTTATTCTTGTTCAATTAGGGTTTCTAACCAATCTTGTGCATCCAATAGGTGTGTTTGTGTCATTGGATGAACATTTAGGTCATTTTCTTCCTCCCTAGTCTTATTCTTGTCCAATTAGGGTTTTAAGCAATCTTGTGCATCCAATAAGTTCATTTGTGTCATTGGATGAACATTTAGGTCATTTTCGTCCTCCCTAGGCTTATTCTTGTCCAATTAGGGTTTCTAACCAATATTGTGCATCCAATAAGTTCATTTGTGTCATTGGATGAACATTTAGGTCATTTTCGTCCTCCCTAGGCTTATTCTTGTCCAATTAGGGTTTTTAACCAATCTTGTGCATCCAATAAGTTCATTTGTGTCATTGGATGAACATTTAGGTCATTTTCGTCCTCCCTAGTCTTATTCTTGTCCAATTAAGGTTTTAAGCAATCTTGTGAATCCAATATGTGTGTTTGTGTCATTGGATGAACATTTAGGTCATTTTCGTCCTCCCTATGCTTATTCTTGTCCAATTAGGGTTTTTAACCAATCTTGTGCATACAATAAGTTCATTTGTGTCATTGGATGAACATTTAGGTCATTTTCGTCCTCCCTAGGCTTATTCTTGTCCAATTAGGGTTTTTAACCAATCTTGTGCATCCAATAAGTTCATTTGTGTCATTGGATGAACATTTAGGCCATTTTCGTACTCCCTAGTCTTATTCTTGTCCAATTAGGGTTTTTATGCAATCTTGTGCATCCAATAGGTGTGTTTGTGTCATTGGACGAACATTTAGGTCATTTTCGTCCTCCCTAGGCTTATTCTTGTCCAATTAGGGTTTTTAACCAATCTTGTGCATCCAATAAGTTCATTTGTGTCATTGGATGAACATTTAGGTCATTTTCGTCCTCCCTAGGCTTATTCTTCTCCAATTAGGGTTTTTAACCAATCTTGTGCATCCAATAAGTTCATTTGTGTCATTGGATGAACATTTAGGTCATTTTCTTCCTCCCTAGTCTTATTCTTGTCCAATTAGGGTTTTTATGCAATCTTGTGCATCCAATAGGTGTGTTTGTGTCATTGGACGAACATTTAAGTCATTTTCGTCCTTCCTAGGCTTATTCTTGTCCAATTAGGGTTTTTATGCAATCTTGTGCATACAATTGGTGCGTTTGTGTCATTGGACGAACATTTAGGTCATTTTCGTCCTCCCTAGGCTTATTCTTGTTCAATTAGGGTTTTTAACCAACCTTGTGCATCCAATAAGTTCATTTGTGTCATTGGTTGAACATTTAGGTCATTTTCGTCCTCCCTAGGCTTATTCTTTTCTAATTAGGGTTTTTAACCAACCTTGTGCATCCAATAAGTTCATTTGTGTCATTGGTGGAACATTTAGGTCATTTACGTCCTCCCTAGTCTTATTCTTGTCCAATTAGGGTTTTTATGCAATCTTGTGCATCCAATAGGTGTGTTTGTGTCATTGGACGAACATTTAGGTCATTTTCTTCCTCCCTAGGCTTATTCTTGTCCAATTAGGGTTTTTAACCAATCTTGTGCATCCAATAAGTTCATTTGTGTCATTGGACGAACATTTAGGTCATTTTCTTCCTCCCTAGGCTTATTCTTGTCCAATTAGGGTTTTTAACCAACCTTGTGCATCCAATAAGTTCATTTGTGTCATTGGATGAACATTTAGGTCATTTTTTGTCCTCCCTAGGCTTATTCTTGTCCAATTAGGGTTTTTAACCAACCTTGTGCATCCAATAAGTTCATTTGTGTCATTGGATGAACATTTAGGTCATTTTCGTCCTCCCTAGGCTTATTCTTGTCCAATTAGGGTTTTTATGCAATCTTGAGCATCCAATAGGTGTGTTTGTGTCATTGGACGAACATTTAGGTCATTTTCGTCCTCCCTAGGCTTATTCTTGTTCAATTAGGGTTTTTAACCAACCTTGTGCATCCAATAAGTTCATTTGTGTCATTGGTTGAACATTTAGGTCATTTTCGTCCTCCGTAGGCTTATTCTTTTCCAATTAGGGTTTTTAACCAACCTTGTGCATCCAATAAGTTCATTTGTGTCATTGGTGGAACATTTAGGTCATTTACGTCCTCCCTAGTCTTATTCTTGTCCAATTAGGGTTTTTATGCAATCTTGTGCATCCAATAGGTGTGTTTGTGTCATTGGACGAACATTTAGGTCATTTTCTTCCTCCCTAGGCATATTCTTGTCCAATTAGGGTTTTTAACCGATCTTGTGCATCCAATAAGTTCATTTGTGTCATTGGACGAACATTTATGTCATTTTCGTCCTCCCTAGGCTTATTCTTGTCCAATTAGGGTTTTTAACCAAACTTGTGCATCCAATAAGTTCATTTGTGTCATTGGATGAACATTTAGGTCATTTTTGTCCTCCCTAGGCTTATTCTTGTCCAATTAGGGTTTTTAACCAATCTTGTGCATCCAATAAGTTCATTTGTGTCATTGGATGAACATTTAGGTCATTTTCGTCCTCCCTAGGCTTATTCTTGTCCAATTAGGGTTTTTATGCAATCTTGTGCATCCAATAGGTGTGTTTGTGTCATTGGACGAACATTTAGGTCATTTTCGGCCTCCGTAGGCTTATTCTTGTCCAATTCGGGTTTTTATGCAATCCTTTGCATCCAATAGGTGTGTTTGTGTCATTGGACGAACATTTAGGTCATTTTCGTCCTCCCTAGGCTTATTCTTGTCCAATTAGGGTTTTTAACCAATCTTGTGCATCCAATAAGTTCATTTGTGTCATTGGATGAACATTTAGGTCATTTTCATCCTCCCTAGTCTTATTCTTGTCGAATTAGGGTTTTTATGCAATCTTGTGCATCCAATAGGTGTGTTTGTGTCATTGGAGGAACATTTAGGTCATTTTCGTCCTCCCTAGTCTTATTCTTATCCAATTAGGGTTTTTATGCAATCTTGTGCATCCAATAGGTGTGTTTGTGTCATTAGACGAACATTTAGGTCATTTTCGTCCTCCCTAGGCTTATTCTTGTCCAATTAGGGTTTTTAACCAATCTTGTGCATCCAATAAGTTCATTTGTGTCATTGGATGAACATTTAGGTCATTTTTGTCCTCCCTATGCTTATTCTTGTCCAATTAGGGTTTTTAACCAATCTTGTGCATCCATTAAGTTCATTTGTGTCATTGGATGAACATTTAGGTCATTTTCGTCCTCCCTAGGCTTATTCTTGTCCAATTAGGGTTTTTATGCAATCTTGTGCATCCAATAGGTGTGTTTGTGTCATTGGACGAACATTTAGGTCATTTTCGTCCTCCCTAGTCTTATTCTTGTCCAATTAGGATTTTTATGCAATCTAGTGCATCCAATAGGTGTGTTTGTGTCATTGGACGAACATTTAGGTCATTTTCGTCCTCCCTAGGCTTATTCTTGTCCAATTAGGGTTTTTAACCAATCTTGTGCATCCAATAAGTTCATTTGTGTCATTGGATGAACATTTAGGTCATTTTTGTCCTCCCTAGTCTTTTTCTTGTCCAATTAGGGTTTTTAACCAATCTTGTGCATCCAATAAGTTCATTTGTGTCATTGGATGAACATTTAGGTCATTTTCGTCTTCCCTAGGCTTATTCTTTTACAATTAGGGTTTTTAACCAATCTTGTGCATCCAATAAGTTCATTTGTGTCATTGGATGAACATTTAGGTCATTTTCGTCCTCCCTAGGCTTATTCTTGTCCAATTAGGGTTTTTATGCAATCTTGTGCATCCAATAGGTGTGTTTGTGTCATTGGACGAACATTTAGGTCATTTTCGTCCTCCCTAGTCTTATTCTTGTCCAATTAGGGTTTTTATGCAATCTAGTGCATCCAATAGGTGTGTTTGTGTCATTGGACGAACATTTAGGTCATTTTCGTCCTCCTTAGGCTTATTCTTGTCCAATTAGGGTTTTTAACCAATCTTGTGCATCCAATAAGTTCATTTGTGTCATTGGATGAACATTTAGGTCATTTTCGTCCTCCCTAGTCTTATTCTTGTCCAATTAGGGTTTTTATGCAATCTTGTGCATCCAATAGGTGTGTTTGTGTCATTGGACGAACATTTAGGTCATTTTCGTCCTCCCTAGGCTTATTCATGTCCAATTAGGGTTTTTAACCAACCTTGTGCATCCAATAAGTTCATTTGTGTCATTGGTTGAACATTTAGGACATTTTCATCCTCCCTAGGCTTATTCTTGTCCAATTAGGGTTTTTAACCAACCTTGTGCATCCAATAAGTTCATTTGTGTCATTGGTGGTACATTTAGGTCATTTACGTCCTTCCTAGTCTTATTCTTGTCCAATTAGGGTTTTTATGCAATCTTGTGCATCCAATAGGTGTGTTTGTGTCATTGGAGGAACATTTAGGTCATTTTCGTCCTCCCTAGTCTTATTCTTGTCCAATTAGGGTTTTTATGCAATCTTGTGCATCCAATAGGTGTGTTTGTGTCATTGGACGAACATTTAGGTCATTTTCGTCCTCCCTAGGCTTATTCTTGTCCGATTAGGGTTTTTAACCAATCTTGTGCATTCAATAAGTTCATTTGTGTCATTGGATGAACAATTAGGTCATTTTCGTCCTCCCTAGGCTTATTCTTGTCAAATTAGGGTTTAGGGTTTATGGTTTTTATGCAATCTTGTGCATCCAATAGGTGTGTTTGTGTCATTGGACGAACATTTAGGTCATTTTCGTCCTCCCTAGGCTTATTCTTGTCCAATTAGGGTTTTTAACCAATCTTGTGCATCCAATAAGTTCATTTGTGTCATTGGATGAACATTTAGGTCATTTTCGTCCTCCCTAGTCTTATTCTTGTCCAATTAGGGTTTTTAACCAACATTGTGCATCCAATAAGTTCATTTGTGTCATTGGTGGAACGTTTAGGTCATTTACGTCCTCCCTAGTCTTATTCTTGTCCAATTAGGGTTTTTATGCAATCTTGTGCATCCAATAGGTGTGTTTGTGTCATTGGAGGAACATTTAGGTCATTTTCGTCCTCCCTAGTCTTATTCTTGTCCAATTAGGGTTTTTATGCAATCTTGTGCATCCAATAGGTGTGTTTGTGTCATTGGACGAACATTTAGGTCATTTTCGTCCTCCCTAGGCTTATTCTTGTCCAATTAGGGTTTTTAACCAATCTTGTGCATCCAATAAGTTCATTTGTGTCATTGGATGAACATTTAGGTCATTTTCGTCCTCCCTAGTCTTATTCTTGTCCATATAGGGTTTTTATGCAATCTTGTGCATCCAATAGGTGTGTTTGTGTCATTGGACGAACATTTAGGTCATTTTCGTCCTCCCTAGGCTTATTCTTGTCCGATTAGGGTTTTTAACCAATCTTGTGCATTCAATAAGTTCATTTGTGTCATTGGATGAACATTTAGGTCATTTTCGTCCTCCCTAGTCTTATTCTTGTCCAATTAGGGTTTTAAGCAATCTTGTGCATCCAATATGTGGGTTTGTGTCATTGGATGAGCGTTTAGGTCATTTTCGTCCTTCCTATGCTTATTCTTGTCCAATTAGGGTTTTTAACCAATCTTGTGCATCCAATAGGTGTGTTTGTGTCATTGCATGAACATTTAGGTCATTTTCGTCCTCCCTAGTCTTATTCTTGTCCAATTAGGGTTTTTATGCAATCTTGTGCATCCAATAGGTGTGTTTGTGTCATTGGAGGAACATTTAGGTCATTTTCGTCCTCCCTAGTCTTATTCTTGTCCAATTAGGGTTTTTATGCAATCTTATGCATCCAATAGGTGTGTTTGTGTCATTGGAAGAACATTTAGGTCATTTTCGTCCTCCCTAGGCTTATTCTGGTCCGATTAGGGTTTTTAACCAATCTTGTGCATTCAATAAGTTCATTTGTGTCATTGGATGAACATTTAGGTCATTTTCGTCCTCCCTAGTCTTATTCTTGTCCAATTAGGGTTTTAAGCAATCTTGTGCATCCAATATTTGGGTTTGTGTCGTTGGATGAACGTTTAGGTCATTTTCGTCCTCCCTATGCTTATTCTTGTCCAATTAGGCTTTTTAACCAATATTGTGCATCCAATAGGTGTGTTTGTGTCATTGGATGAACATTTAGGTCATTTTCGTCCTCCCTAGTCTTATTCTTGTCCAATTAGGGTTTTTATGCAATCTTGTGCATCCAATAGGTGTGTTTGTGTCATTGGACGAACATTTAGGTCATTTTCGTCCTCCCTAGGCTTATTCTTGTCCAATTAGGGTTTTTAACCAATCTTGTGCATCCAATAAGTTCATTTGTGTCATTGGATGAACATTTAGGTCATTTTCGTCCTCCCTAGTCTTATTCTTGTCCAATTAGGGTTTTTATGCAATCTTGTGCATCCAATAGGTGTGTTTGTGTCATTGGAGGAACATTTAGGTCATTTTCGTCCTCCCTAGTCTTATTCTTGTCCAATTAGGGTTTTTAACCAATCTTGTGCATCCAATAAGTTCATTTGTGTCATTGAATGAACATTTAGGTCATTTTCGTCCTCCCTAGGCTTATTCTTGTCTAATTAGGGTTTTTAACCAATCTTGTGCATCCAAAAAGTTCATTTGTGTCATTGGATGAACATTTAGGTCATTTTCGTCCTCCCTATGCTTATTCTTGTCCAATTAGGGTTTTTAACCAATCTTGTGCATCCAATAAGTTCATTTGTGTCATTGGATGAACATTTAGGTCATTTTTGTCCTCCCTATGCTTATTCTTGTCCAATTAGGGTTTTTATGCAATCTTGTGCATCCAATAGGTGTGGTTGTGTCATTGGAGGAACATTTAGGTCATTTTCGTCCTCCCTAGACTTATTCTTGTCCAATTAGGGTTTTTATGCAATCTTGTGCATCCAATAGGTGTGTTTGTGTCATTGGACGAACATTTAGGTCATTTTCGTCCTCCCTAGGCTTATTCTTGTCCAATTAGGGTTTTTAACCAATCTTGTGCATCCAATAAGTTTATTTGTGTCATTGGATGAACATTTAGGTCATTTTCGCCATCCCTAGTCTTATTCTTGTCCAATTAGGGTTTTAAGCAATCTTGTGCATCCAATATGTGTGTTTGTGTCATTGGATGAACATTTAGGTCATTTTCGTCCTCCCTATGCTTATTCTTATCCAATTAGGGTTTTTAACCAATATTGTGCATCCTATAAGTTCATTTCTGTCATTGGATGAACATTTAGGTCATTTACGTCCTCCCTAGGCTTATTCTTGTCCAATTAGGGTTTTTAACCAATCTTGTGCATCCAATAGGTGTGGTTGTGTCATTGGAGGAACATTTAGGTCATTTTCGTCCTCCCAAATCTTATTCTTGTCCAATTTGGGTTTTTATGCAATCTTGTGCATCCAATAGGTGTGTTTGTGTCATTGGACGAACATTTAGGTCATTTTCGTCCTCCCTAGGATTATTCTTGTCCAATTAGGGTTTTTAACCAATCTTGTGCATCCAATAAGTTTATTTGTGTCATTGGATGAACATTTAGGTCATTTTCGTCATCCCTAGTCTTATTCTTGTCCAATTAGGGTTTTAAGCAATCTTGTGCATCCAATATGTGTGTTTGTGTCATTGGATGAACATTTAGGTCATTTTCGTCCTCCCTATGCTTATTCTTGTCCAATTAGGGTTTTTAACCACTCTTGTGCATCCTATAAGTTTATTTCTGTCATTGGATGAACATTTAGGTCATTTACGTCCTCCCTAGGCTTATTCTTGTCCAATTAGGGTTTTTAACCAATCTTGTGCATCCAATAGGTGTGGTTGTGTCATTGGAGGAACATTTAGGTCATTTGCGTCCTCCCTAGTCTTATTCTTGTCCAATTAGGGTTTTTATGCAATCTTGTGCATCCAATATGTGTGTTTGTGTCATTGGATGAACATTTAGGTCATTTTCGTCCTCCCTATGCTTATTCTTGTCCAATTAGGGTTTTTAACCAATCTTGTGCATCCAATAAGTTTATTTGTGTCATTGGATGAACATTTAGGTCATTTTCGTCATCCCTAGTCTTATTCTTGTCCAATTAGGGTTTTAAGCAATCTTGTGCATCCAATATCTGTGTTTGTGTCATTGGATGAACATTTAGGTCATTTTCGTCCTCCCTATGCTTATTCTTGTCCAATTAGGGTT
>JBBPBR010001698.1:156218-175677 GCA_037974775.1 Cicer pinnatifidum
CTTATTCTTGTCCAATTAGGGTTTTTAACCAATCTTGTGCATCCAATAAGTTCATTTGTGTCATTGGATGAACATTTAGGTCATTTTCGTCCTCCCAATGCTTATTCTTGTCCAATTAGGGTTTTTAACCAATCTTGTGCATCCAATAAGTTCATTTGTGTCATTGGATGAACATTTAGGTCATTTTCGTCCTCCCTAGGTTATTCTTCTCCAATTAGGGTTTTAACCAATCTTGTGCATCCAATAAGTTCATTTGTGTCATTGGATGAACATTTAGGTCATTTTCGTCCTCCATAGGCTTATTCTTGTCAAATTAGGGTTTTTAACCAACCTTGGGCATCCAATAAGTTCGTTTGTGTCATTGGTTGAACATTTAGGTCATTTTCGTCCTCCCTAGGCTTATTCTTGTCCAATTAGGGTTTTTAACCAACCTTGTGTATCCAATAAGTTCATTTGTGTCATTGGTGGAACATTTAGGTCATTTAAGTCCTCCCTAGTCTTATTCTTGACCAATTAGGGTTTTTATGCAATCTTGTGCATCAAATAGGTGTGTTTGTGTCATTGGAGGAACATTTAGGTCATTTTCGTCCTCCCTAGTCTTATTCTTGTCCAATTAGGGTTTTTAACCAATCTTGTGCATCCAATAAGTTCATTTGTGTCATTGGATGAACATTTAGGTCATTTTCGTCCTCCCTAGTCTTATTCTTGTCCAATTAGGGTTTTTATGCAATCTTGTGCATCCAATAGGTGTGTTTGTGTCATTGGAGGAACATTTAGGTCATTTTCGTCCTCCCTAGTCTTATTCTTGTCCAATTACGGTTTATATGCAATCTTGTGCATCCAATAGGTGTGTTTGTGTCATTGGATGAACATTTAGGTCATTTTCGTACTCCCTAGGCTTATTCTTGCCCAATTAGGGTTTTTAACCAATCTTGTGCAACCAATAAGTTCATTTGTGTCATGGAATGAACATTTAGGTCATTTTCGTCCTCCCTAGGCTTATTCTTGTCCAATTAGGGTTTTTAACCAATCTTGTGCATCCAAAAACTTCATTTGTGTCATTGGATGAACATTTAGGTCACTTTCGTCCTCCCTATGCTTATTCTTGTCCAATTAGGGTTTTTAACCAATCTTGTGCATCCAATAAGTTCATTTGTGTCATTGGATGAACATTTAGGTCATTTTTGTCCTCCCTATGCTTATTCTTGTCCAATTAGGGTTTTTATGCAATCTTGTGCATCCAATAGGTGTGGTTGTGTCATTGGAGGAACATTTAGGTCATTTTCGTCCTCCCTAGTCTTATTCTTGTCCAATTAGGGTTTTTATGCAATCTTGTGCATCCAATATGTGTGTTTGTGTCATTGGACGAACATTTAGGTCATTTTCGTCCTCCCTAGGCTTATTCTTGTCCAATTAGGGTTTTTAACCAAACTTGTGCATCCAATAAGTTTATTTGTGTCATTGGATGAACATTTAGGTCATTTTCGCCATCCCTAGTCTTATTCTTGTCCAATTAGGGTTTTAAGCAATCTTGTGCATCCAATATGTGTGTTTGTGTCATTGGATGAACATTTAGGTCATTTTCGTCCTCCCTATGCTTATTCTTGTCCAATTAGGGTTTTAAACCAATCTTGTGCATCCTATAAGTTCATTTCTGTCATTGGATGAACATTGAGGTCATTTACGTCCTCCCTAGGCTTATTCGTGTCCAATTAGGGTTTTTAACCAATCTTGTGCATCCAATAGGTGTGGTTGTGTCATTGGAGGAACATTTAGGTCATTTTCGTCCTCCCTAGTCTTATTCTTGTCCAATTAGGGATTTTATGCAATCTTGTGCATCCAATAGGTGTGTTTGTGTCATTGGACGAACATTTAGGTCATTTTCGTCCTTTCTAGGCTTATTCTTGTCCAATTAGGGTTTTTAACCAATCTTGTGCATCCAATAAGTTTATTTGTGTCATTGGATGAACATTTAGGTCATTTTCGTCATCCCTAGTCTTATTCTTGTCCAATTAGGGTTTTTAACCAATCTTGTGCATCCAAAAAGTTCATTTGTGTCATTGGATGAACAATTAGGTCATTTTCGTCCTCCCTATGCTTATTCTTGTCCAATTAGGGTTTTTAACCAATCTTGTACATCCAATAAGTTCATTTGTGTCATTGGATGAACATTTAGGTCATTTTCGTCCTCCCTAGGCTTATTCTTCTCCAATTAGGGTTTTAACCAATCTTGTGCATCCAATAAGTTCATTTGTGTCATTGGATGAACATTTAGGTCATTTTCGTCCTCCATAGGCTTATTCTTGTCCAATTAGGGTTTTCAACCAATCTTGTGCATCCAATAAGTTCATTTGTGTCATGGGATGAACATTTAGGTCATTTTCGTCCTCCCTAGGCTTATTCTTGTCCAATTAGGGTTTTTAACCAATCTTGTGCATCCAATAAGTTCATTTGTGTCATTGGATGAACATTTAGGTCATTTTCGTCCTCCCTATGCTTATTCTTCTCCAATTAGGGTTTTAAGCAATCTTGTGCATCCAATATGTGTGTTTGTGTCATTGGATGAACATTTAGGTCATTTTCGTCCTCCCTATGCTTATTCTTGTCCAATTAGGGTTTTTAACCAATCTTGTGCATCCTATAAGTTTATTTCTGTCATTGGATGAACATTTAGGTCATTTACGTTCTCCCTAGGCTTATTCTTGTCCAATTAGGGTTTTTAACCAATCTTGTGCATCCAATAGGTGTGGTTGTGTCATTGGAGGAACATTTAGGTCATTTGCGTCCTCCCTAGTCTTATTCTTGTCCAATTAGGGTTTTTATGCAATCTTGTGCATCCAATATGTGTGTTTGTGTCATTGGATGAACATTTAGGTCATTTTCGTCCTCCCTATGCTTATTCTTGTCCAATTATGGTTTTCAACCAATCTTGTGCATCCAATAAGTTTATTTGTGTCATTGGATGAACATTTAGGTCATTTTCGTCATCCCTAGTCTTATTCTTGTACAATTAGGGTTTTAAGCAATCTTGTGCATCCAATATCTGTGTTTGTGTCATTGGATGAACATTTAGGTCATTTTCGTCCTCCCTATGCTTATTCTTGTCAAATTAGGGTTTTTAACCAATCTTGTGCATCCAATAAGTTCATTTGTGTCATTGGATGAACATTTAGGTCATTTTTGTCCTCCCTATGCTTATTCTTGTCCAATTAGGGTTTTTATGCAATCTTGTGCATCCAATAGGTGTGGTTGTGTCATTGGAGGAACATTTAGGTCATTTTCGTCCTCCCTAGTCTTATTCTTGTCCAATTAGGGTTTTTATGCAATCTTGTGCATCCAATAGGTGTGTTTGTGTCATTGGACGAACATTTAGGTCATTTTCGTCCTCCCTAGGCTTATTCTTGTCCAATTAGGGTTTTTAACTAATCTTGTGCATCCAATAAGTTCATTTGTGTCATTGGATGAACATTTAGGTCATTTGCGTCCTCCCTAGTCTTATTCTTGTCCAATTAGGGTTTTTATGCAATCTTGTGCATCCAATAGGTGTGTTTGTGTCATTGGACGAACATTTAGGTCATTTTCGTCCTCCCTAGGCTTATTCTTGTCCGATTAGGGTTTTTAACCAATCTTGTGCATCCAATAAGTTCATTTGTGTCATTGGATGAACATTTAGGTCATTTTCGTCCTCCCTAGTCTTATTCTTGTCCAATTAGGGTTTTAAGCAATCTTGTGCGTCCAATATGTGGGTTTGTGTCATTGGATGAACATTTAGGTCATTTTCGTCCTCCCTATGCTTATTCTTGTCCAATTAGGGTTTTTAACCAATCTTGTGAATCCAATAAGTTCATTTGTGTCATTGGATGATTATTTAGGTCATTTTCGTCCTCCCTAGTCTTATTCTTGTCCAATTAGGGTTTTTATGCAATCTTGTGCATCCAATAGGTGTGTTTGTGTCATTGGACGAACATTTAGGTCATTTTCGTCCTCCCTAGGCTTATTCTTGTCCAATTAGGGTTTTTAACCAATCTTGTGCATCCAATAAGTTCATTTGTGTCATTGGATGAACATTTAGGTCATTTTCGTCCTCCCAAGTCTTATTCTTGTCCAATTAGCGTTTTTATGCAATCTTGTGCATCCAATAGGTGTGTTTGTGTCATTGGAGGAACATTTAGGTCATTTTCGTCCTCCCTAGTCTTATTCTTGTCGAATTAGGGTTTTATGCAATCTTGTGCATCCAATAGGTGTGTTTGTGTCATTGGAGGAACATTTAGGTCATTTTCGTCCTCCCTAGTCTTATTCTTGTCCAATTAGGGTTTTTATGCAATCTTGTGCATCCAATAGGTGTGTTTGTGTCAATTGACGAACATTTAGGTCATTTTCGTCCTCCCTAGGCTTATTCTTGTCCAATTAGGGTTTTTAACCAATCTTGTGCATCCAATAAGTTCATTTGTGTCATTGGATGAACATTAAGGTCATTTTCGTCCTCCCAAGTCTTATTCTTGTCCAATTAGGGTTTTTATGCAATCTTGTGCATCCAATAGGTGTGTTTGTGTCATTGGAGGAACATTTAGGTCATTTTCGTCCTCCCTAGTCTTATCTTTGTCCAATTAGGGTTTTTATGCAATCTTGTGCATCCAATAGGTGTGTTTGTGTCATTGGACGAACATTTAGGTCATTTTCGTCCTCCCTAGGCTTATTCTTGTCCAATTAGGGTTTTTAACCAATCTTGTGCATCCAATAAGTTCATTTGTGTCATTGGATGAACATTTAGGTCATTTTCGTCCTCCCTAGTCTTATTCTTGTCCAATTAGGGTTTTTAACCAACCTTGTGCATCCAATAAGTTCATTTGTGTCATTGGTGGAACGTTTAGGTCATTTACGTCCTCCCTAGTCTTATTCTTGTCCAATTAGGGTTTTTATGCAATCTTGTGCATCCAATAGGTGTGTTTGTGTCATTGGAGGAACATTTAGGTCATTTTCGTCCTCCCTAGTCTTATTCTTGTCCAATTAGGGTTTTTATGCAATCTTGTGCATCCAATAGGTGTGTTTGTGTCATTGGACGAACATTTAGGTCATTTTCGTCCTCCCTAGGCTTATTCTTGTCCAATTAGGGTTTTTAACCAATCTTGTGCATCCAATAAGTTCATTTGTGTCATTGGATGAACATTTAGGTCATTTTCATCCTCCCTAGTCCTATTCTTGTCGAATTAGGGTTTTTATGCAATCTTGTGCATCCAATAGGTGTGTTTGTGTCATTGGACGAACATTTAGGTCATTTTCGTCCTGCCTAGGCTTATTCTTGTCCAATTAGGGTTTTTAACCAACCTTGTGCATCCAATAAGTTCATTTGTGTCATTGGTTGAACATTTAGGTCATTTTCGTCCTCCCTAGGCTTATTCTTGTCCAATTAGGGTTTTTAACCAACCTTGTGCATCCAATAAGTTCATTTGTATCATTGGTGGAACATTTAGGTCATTTACGTCCTCCCTAGTCTTATTCTTGTCCAATTCGGGTTTTTATGCAATCTTGTGCATCCAATAGGTGTGTTTGTGTCATTGGAGGAACATTTAGGTCATTTTCGTCCTCCCTAGTCTTATTCTTGTCGAATTAGGGTTTTTATGCAATCTTGTGCATCCAATAGGTGTGTTTGTGTCATTGGAGGAACTTTTAGGTCATTTTCGTCATCCCTAGTCTTATTCTTGTCCAATTAGGGTTTTTATGCAATCTTGTGCATCCAATAGGTGTGTTTGTGTCATTGGACGAACATTTAGGTCATTTTCGTCCTCCCTAGGCTTATTCTTGTCCAATTAGGGTTTTTAACCAATCTTGTGCATCCAGTAAGTTCATTTGTTTCATTGGATGAACATTTAGGTCATTTTCGTCCTCCCTAGTCTTATTCTTGTCGAATTAGGGTTTTTATGCAATCTTGTGCATCCAATAGGTGTGTTTGTGTCATTGGAGGAACATTTAGGTCATTTTCGTCCTCTCTAGTCTTATTCTTGTCTAATTAGGGTTTTTATGCAATCTTGTGCATCCAATAGGTGTGTTTGTGTCATTGGACGAACATTTAGGTCATTTTCGTCCTCCCTAGGCTTATTCTTGTCCAATTAGGGTTTTTAACCAATCTTGTGCATCCAATAAGTTCATTTGTGTCATTGGATGATTATTTAGGTCATTTTCGTCCTCCCTAGGCATATTTTTGTCCAATTAGGGTTTTTATCCAATCTTGTGCTTCCAATAAATTCATTTGTGTCATTGGATGAACAATTAGGTCATTTTCGTCCTCCCTAGGCTTATTCTTGTCCAATTAGGGTTTTTATGCAATCTTGTGCATCCAATAGGTGTGTTTGTGTCATTGGACGAACATTTAGGTCATTTTCGTCCTCCCTAGGCTTATTCTTGTCCAATTAGGGTTTTTAACCAATCTTGTGCATCCAATAAGTTCATTTGTGTCATTGGATGGACATTTAGGTCATTTTCGTCATCCCTAGTCTTATTCTTGTCCAATTAGGGTTTTTATGCAATCTTGTGCATCCAATAGGTGTGTTTGTGTCATTGGACGAACATTTAGGTCATTTTCGTCCTCCCTAGGCTTATTCTTGTCCAATTAGGGTTTTTAACCAATCTTGTGCATCCAATAAGTTCATTTGTGTCATTGGATGAACATTTTGGTCATTTTCGTCCTCCTTAGGCTTATTCTTGTCCAATTAGGGTTTTTAACCAATCTTGTGCATCCAATAAGTTCATTTGTGTCATTGGTTGAACATTTAGGTCATTTTCGTCCTCCCTAGGCTTATTCTTGTCCAATTAGGGTTTTTAACCAATCTTGTGCATCCAATAAGTTCATTTGTGTCATTGGTGGAACATTTAGGTCATTTACGTCCTCCATAGTCTTATTCTTGTCCAATTAGGGTTTTTATGCAATCTTGTACATCCAATAGGTGTGTTTGTGTCATTGGAGGAACATTTAGGTCATTTTCGTCCTCCCTAGTCTTATTCTTGTCCAATTAGGGTTTTTATGCAATCTTGTGCATCCAATAGGTGTGTTTGTGTCATTGGACGAACATTTAGGTCATTTTCGTCCTCCCTAGGCTTATTCTTGTCCAATTAGGGTTTTTAACCAATCTTGTGCATCCAATAAGTTCATTTGTGTCATTGGATGAACATTTCGGTCATTTTCGTCCTCCCTAGGCTTATTCTTGTCCAATTAGGGTTTTTAACCAATCTTGTGCATCCAATGAAGTTCATTTGTGTCATTGGATGAACATTTAGGTCATTTTCGTCCTCCCTAGGCTTATTCTTGTCCAATTAGGGTTTTTAACCAATCTTGTGCATCCAATAAGTTCATTTGTGTCATTCGATGAACATTTAGGTCATTTTCGTCCTCCCTAGTCTTATTCTTGTCCAATTAGGGTTTTAAGCAATCTTGTGCATCGAATATGTGTGTTTGTGTCGTTGGATGAACATTTAGGTAATTTTCGTCCTCCCTATGCTTATTCTTGTCCAATTAGGGTTTTTAACCAATCTTGTGCATCCAATAAGTTCATTTGTGTCATTGGATGAACATTTAGGTCATTTTCGTCCTCCCTAGTCTTATTCTTGTCCAATTAGGGTTTTTATGCAATCTTGTGCATCCCATAGGTGTGTTTGTGTCATTGGAGGAACATTAAGGTCATTTTCGTCCTCCCTAATCTTATTCTTGTCCAATTAGGGTTTTTATGCAATCTTGTGCGTCCAATAGGTGTGTTTGTGTCATTGGACGAACATTTAGGTCATTTTCTTCCTCCCTAGACTTATTCTTTTCCAATTAGGGTTTTTAACCAATCTTGTGTATCTAATAAGTTCGTTTGTGTCATTGGATGAACATTTAGGTCATTTTCGTCCTCCCTAGGCTTATTCTTGTCCAATTAGGGTTTTCAACCAATCTTGTGCATCCAATAAGTTCATTTGTGTCATTGGATGAACATTTAGGTCATTTTCGTCCTCTCTAGGCTTATTCTTGTCCAATTAGGGTTTTTAACCAATTTTGTGCATCCAATAAGTTCGTTTGTGTCGTTGGATGAACATTTAGGTCATTTTCGTCCTCCCTAGTCTTATTCTTGTTGAATTAGGGTTTTTATGCAATCTTGTGCATCCAATAGGTGTGTTTGTGTAATTGGAGGAACATTTAGGTCATTTTCGTCCTCCCTAGGCTTATTCTTGTCCAATTAGGGTTTTTAACCAATTTTGTGCATCCAATAAGTTCATTTGTGTCATTGGATGAACATTTAGGTCATTTTCGTCCTCCCTAGGCTTATTCTTGTCCAATTAGGGTTTTTAACCAATCTTGTGCATCCAATAGGTGTATTTGTGTCATTGGGTGAACATTTAGGTCATTTTCGTCCTCCCTAGGCTTATTCTTGTCCAATTAGGGTTTTTAACCAATCTTGTGCATCCAATAAGTTCATTTGTGTCATTGGATGAACATTTAGGTCATTTTCGTCCTCCCTAGGCTTATTCTTGTCCAATTAGGGTTTTTAACCAATCTTGTGCATCCAATAAGTTCATTTGTGTCATTGGATGAACATTTTGGTCATTTTCGTCCTCCCTAGGCTTATTCTTTTCCAATTAGGGTTTTGATGCAATCTTGTGCATCCAATAGGTGTGTTTGTGTCCTTGGACGAACATTTAGGTCATTTTCGTCCTCCCTAGTCTTATTCTTGTCCAATTAGGGTTTTTATGCAATCTTGTGCATCCAATAGGTGTGTTTGTGTCATTGGAGGAACATTTAGGTCACTTTCGTCCTCCCTAGTCTTATTCTTGTCCAATTACGGTTTTTATGCAATCTTGTGCATCCAATAGGTGTGTTTGTGTCATTGGAGGAACATTTAGGTCATTTTCGTCCTCCCTAGTCTTATTCTTGTCCAATTAGGGTTTTTATGCAATCTTGTGCATCCAATAGGTGTGTTTGTGTCATTGGACGAACATTTAGGTCATTTTCGTCATCCCTAGGCTTATTCTTGTCCAATTAGGGTTTTTAACCAATCATGTGCATCCAATAAGTTCATTTGTGTCATTGGATGAACATTTAGGTCATTTTCGTCCTCCCTAGGCTTATTCTTGTCCAATTAGGGTTTTTAACCAATCTTGTGCATCCAATAAGTTCATTTGTGTCATTGGATGAACATTTAGGTCATTTTCGTCCTCCCAAGTCTTATTCTTGTCCAATTAGGGTTTTTATACAATCTTGTGCATCCAATAGGTGTGTTTGTGTCATTGGAGGAACATTTAGGTCATTTTCGTCCTCCCTAGTCTTATTCTTGTCCAATTAGGGTTTTTATGCAATCTTGTGCATCCAATATGTGTGTTTGTGTCATTGGATGAACATTTAGGTCATTTTCGTCCTCCCTAGTCTTATTCTTGTCCAATTAGGGATTTTATGCAATCTTGTGCATCCAATAGGTGTGTTGGTGTCATTGGACGAACATTTAGGTCATTTTCGTCCTCCCTATGCTTATTCTTGTCCAATTAGGGTTTTTAACCAATCTTGTGCATCCAATAAGTTCATTTGTGTCATTGGATGAACATTTAGGTCATTTTCGTCCTCCCTAGTCTTATTCTTGTCCAATTAGGGTTTTTATGCAATCTTGTGCTTCCAATAGGTGTGTTTGTGTCATTGGACGAACATTTAGGTCATTTTCATCCTCCCTAGGCTTATTCTTGGCCAATTAGGGTTTTTAACCAATCTTGTGCATCCAAAAAGTTCATTTGTGTCATTGGATGAACATTTAGGTCATTTTCGTCCTCCCTAGTCTTATTCTTGTCCAATTAGGGTTTTAAGCAATCTTGTGCATCCAATATGTGGGTTTGTGTCATTGGACGAACATTTAGGTCATTTTCGTCCTCCCTATGCTTATTCTTGTCCAATTAGGGTTTTTAACCAATCTTGTGCAACCAATAAGTTCATTTTTGTCATTGGATGAACATTTAGGTCATTTTCGTCCTCCCTAGTCTTATTCTTGTCCAATTAGGGTTTTTATGCAATCTTGTGCATCCAATAGGTGTGTTTGTGTCATTGGACGAACATTTAGGTCATTTTCGTCCTCCCTAGGCTTATTCTTGTCCAATTTGGGTTTTTAACCAACCTTGTGTATCCAAGAAGTTCATTTGTGTCATTGGTGGAACATTTAGGTCATTTACGTCCTCCCTAGTCTTATTCTTGTCCAATTAGGGTTTTTATGCAATCTTGTGCATCCAATAGGTGTGTTTGTGTCATTGGAGGAACATTTAGGTCATTTTCGTCCTCCTTAGTCTTATTCCTGTCGAATTAGGGTTTTTATGCAATCTTGTGCATCCAATAGGTGTGTTTGTGTCATTGGAGGAACATTTAGGTCATTTTCGTCCTCCCTAGTCTTATTCTTGTCCAATTAGGGTTTTTATGCAATCTTGTGCATCCAATAGGTGTGTTTGTGTCGTTGGATGAACATTTAGGTCATTTTCGTCCTCCCTAGTCTTATTCTTGTCCAATTAGGGTTTTAAGCAATCTTGTGCATCCAATATGTGGGTTTGTGTCATTGGACGAACATTTAGGTCATTTTCGTCCTCCCTATGCTTATTCTTGTCCAATTAGGGTTTTTAACCAATCTTGTGCATTCAATAAGTTCATTTGTGTCATTGGATGAACATTTAGGTCATTTTCGTCTTCCCTAGTCTTATTCTTGTCCAATTAGGGTTTTTATGCAATCTTTTGCATCCAATAGGTCTGTTTGTGTCATTGGAGGAACATTTAGGTCATTTTCGTCCTCCCTATGCTTATTCTTGTCCAATTAGGGTTTTTAACCAATCTTGTGCATTCAATAAGTTCATTTGTGTCATTGGATGAACATTTAGGTCATTTTCGTCCTCCCTAGTCTTATTCTTGTCCAATTAGGGTTTTTATGCAATCTTGTGCATCCAATAGGTGTGTTTGTGTCATTGGACGAACATTTAGGTCATTTTCGTCCTCCCTAGGCTTATTCTTGTCCGATTATGGTTTTTAACCAATCTTGTGCATTCAATAAGTTCATTTGTGTCATTGGATGAACATTTAGGTCATTTTCGTCCTCCCTAGTCTTATTCTTGTCCAATTAGGGTTTTTATGCAATCTTGTGCAACCAATAGATGTGTTTGTGTCATTGGAAGAACATTTAGGTCATTTTCGTCCTCCCTAGGCTTATTCTTGTCCGATTAGGGTTTTTAACCAATCTTGTGCATTAAATAAGTTCATTTGTGTCATTGGATGAACATTTAGGTTATTTTCGTCCTCCCTAGTCTTATTCTTGTCCAATTAGGGTTTTTATGCAATCTTGTGCATCCAATAGGTGTGTTTGTGTCATTGGACGAACATTTAGGTCATTTTCGTCCTCCCTAGGCTTATTCTTGTCCGATTATGGTTTTTAACCAATCTTGTGCATTCAATAAGTTCATTTGTGTCATTGGATGAACATTTAGGTCATTTTCGTCCTCCCTAGTCTTATTCTTGTCCAATTAGGGTTTTTATGCAATCTTGTGCATCCAATAGGTGTGTTTGTGTCATTGGACGAACATTTAGGTCATTTTCGTCCTCCCTAGGCTTATTCTTGTCCAATTAGGGTTTTTAACCAATCTTGTGCATCCAATAAGTTCATTTGTGTCATTGGATGAACATTTAGGTCATTTTTGTCCTCCCGAGTCTTATTCTTGTCCAATTAGGGTTTTTATGCAATCTTGTGCATCCAATAGGTGTGTTTGTGTCATTGGAGGAACATTTAGGTCATTTTCGTCCTCCCTAGTCTTATTCTTGTCCAATTAGGGTTTTTATGCAATCTTGTGCATCCAATAGGTGTGTTTGTGTCATTGGACAAACATTTAGGTCATATTCGTCCTCCCTAGGCTTATTCTTGTCCAATTAGGGTTTTTAACCAATCTTGTGCATCCAATAGGTGTGTTTGTGTCATTGGAGGAACATTTAGGTCATTTTCGTCCTCCCTAGTCTTATTCTTGTCCAATTAGGGTTTTATGCAATCTTGTGCATCCAATAGGTGTGTTTGTGTCATTGGACGAACATTTAGGTCATTTTCGTCCTCCCTAGGCTTATTCTTGGCCAATTAGGGTTTTTAACCAATCTTGTGCATCCAATAAGTTCATTTGTGTCATTGGATAAACATTTAGGTCATTTTTGTCCTCCCAAGTCTTATTCCTGTCCAATTAGGGTTTTTATGCAATCTTGTGCATCCGATAGGTGTGTTTGTGTCATTGGGGGAACATTTAGGTCATTTTCGTCCTCCCTAGTCTTATTCTTGTCCAATTAGGGTTTTTATGCAATCTTGTGCATCCAATAGGTGTGTTTGTGTCATTGGACGAACATTTAGGTCATTTTCGTCCTCCCTAGGCTTATTCTTGTCCGATTAGGGTTTTTAACCAATCTTGTGCATCCAATAAGTTCATTTGTGTCATTGGATGAACATTTAGGTAATTTTCGTCCTCCCTAGTCTTATTCTTGTCCAATTAGGGTTTTAAGCAATCTTGTGCATCCAATATGTGGGTTTGTGTCATTGGACGAACATTTAGGTCATTTTCGTTCTCCCTATGCTTATTCTTGTCCAATTAGGGTTTTTAACCAATCTTGTGCATCCAATAAGTTCATTTGTGTCATTGGATGAACATTTAGGTCATTTTTGTCCTCCCTAGGCTTATTCTTGTCCAATTAGGGTTTTTATGCAATCTTGTGCATCCAATAGGCGTGTTTGTGTCATTGGACGAACATTTAGGTCATTTTCGTCCTCCATAGGCTTATTCTTGTCCAATTAAGGTTTTTATGCAATCCTGTGCATCCAATAGGTGTGTTTGTGTCATTGGACGAACATTTAGATCATTTACGTCCTCCCTAGGCTTATTCTTGTCCAATTAGGGTTTTTAACCAACCTTGTGCATCCAATAAGTTCATTTGTGTCATTGGTTGAACATTTAGGTCATTTTCGTCCTCCCTAGGCTTATTCTTGTCCAATTAGGGTTTTTAACCAATCTTGTGGAGCTAATAAGTTCATTTGTGTCATTGGATGAACATTTAGGTCATTTACGTCCTCCCTAGTCTTATTCTTGTCCAATTAGGGTTTTTATGCAATCTTGTGCATCCAATAGGTGTGTTTGTGTCATTGGAGGAACATTTAGGTCATTTTCGTCCTCCCTAGTCTTATTCTTGTCGAATTAGGGTTTTATGCAATCTTGTGCATCCAATAGGTGTGTTTGTGTCATTGGAGGAACATTTAGGTCATTTTCGTCCTACCTAGTCTTATTCTTGTCCAATTAGGGTTTTTATGCAATCTTGTGCATCCAATAGGTGTGTTTGTGTCATTGGACGAACATTTAGGTCATTTTCGTCCTCCCTAGGCTTATTCTTGTCCAATTAGGGTTTTTAACCAATCTTGTGCATCCAATAAGTTCATTTGTGTCATTGGATGAACATTTAGCTCATTTTCGTCCTCCCTAGTCTTATTCTTGTCGAATTAGGGTTTTTATGCAATCTTGTGCATCCAATAGGTGTGTTTGTGTCATTGGAGGAACATTTAGGTCATTTTCGTCCTCCCTAGTTTTATTCTTATCCAATTAGGGTTTTTATGCAATCTTGTGCATCCAATAGGTGTGTTTGTGTCATTGGACGAACATTTAGGTCATTTTCGTCCTCCCTAGGCTTATTCTTGTCCAATTAGGGTTTTTAACCAATCTTGTGCATCCAATAAGTTCATTTGTGTCATTGGATGAACATTTAGGTCATTTTCGTCCTCCCTAGTCTTATTCTTGTCCAATTAGTGTTTTTAACCAACCTTGTGCATCCAATAAGTTCATTTGTGTCATTGGTGGAACATTTAGGTCATTTACGTCCTCCCTAGTCTTATTCTTGTCCAATTAAGGTTTTTAACCAATCTTGTGCATCCAATAAGTTCATTTGTGTCATTAGATGAACATTTAGGTCATTTTCGTCCTCCCTAGTCTTATTCTTGTCCAATTAGGGTTTTATGCAATCTTGTGCATCCAATAGGTGTGTTTGTGTCATTGGACGAACATTTAGGTCATTTTCGTCCTCCCTAGGCTTATTCTTGTCCAATTAGGGTTTTTAACCAATCTTGTGCATCCAATAAGTTCATTTGTGTCATTGGATGAACATTTAGGTCATTTTCGTCCCCCCTAGTCTTATTCTTGTCGAATTATGGTTTTTATGCAATCTTGTGCATCCAATAGGTGTGTTTGTGTCATTGGAGGAACATTTAGGTCATTTTCGTCCTCCCTAGTCTTATTCTTGTCCAATTAGGGTTTTTATGCAATCTTGTGCATCCAATAGGTGTGTTTGTGTCATTGGACGAACATTTAGGTCATTTTCGTCCTCCCTAGGCTTATTCTTGTCCAATTAAGGTTTTTAACCAACCTTGTGCATCCAATAAGTTCATTTGTGTCATTGGTTGAACATTTAGGTCATTTTCGTCCTCCCTAGGCTTATTCTTGTCCAATTAGGGTTTTTAACCAACCTTGTGTATCCAATAAGTTCATTTGTGTCATTGGTGGAACATTTAGGTCATTTAAGTCCTCCCTAGTCTTATTCTTGTCCAATTAGGGTTTTTATGCAATCTTGTGCATCCAATAGGTGTGTTTGTGTCATTGGAGGAACATTTAGGTCATTTTCGTCCTCCCTAGTCTTATTCTTGTCCAATTAGGGTTTTAACCAATCTTGTGCATCCAATATGTGGGTTTGTTTCATTGGATGAACTTTTAGGTCATTTTCGTCCTCCCTATGCTTATTCTTGTCCAATTAGGGTTTTTAACCAATCTTGTGCATCCAATAAGTTCATTTGTGTCATTGGATGAACATTTAGGTCATTTTCGTTCTCCCTAGTCTTATTCTTGTCCAATTAGGGTTTTTATGCAATCTTGTGCATCCAATAGGTGTGTTTGTGTCATTGGACGAACATTTAGGTCATTTTCGTCCTCCCTAGGCTTATTCTTGTCCAATTAGGGTTTTTAACCAATCTTGTGCATCCAATAAGTTCATTTGTGTCATTGGATGAACATTTAGGTCATTTTCGTCCTCCCTAGGCTTATTCTTCTCCAATTAGGGTTTTAACCAATCTTGTGCATCCAATAAGTTCATTTGTGTCATTGGATGAACATTTAGGTCATTTTCGTCCTTCCTAGTCTTATTCTTATCGAATTAGGGTTTTTATACAATCTTGTGCATCCAATAAGTGTGTTTGTGTCATTGGAGGAACATTTAGGTCATTTTCGTCCTCCCTAGTCTTATTCTTGTCCAATTAGGGTTTTTAACCAATCTTGTGCATCCAATAAGTTCATTTGTGTCATTGGATGAACATTTAGGTCATTTTCGTCTTCCCTAGTCTTATTCTTGTCGAATTAGGGTTTTTATGCAATCTTGTGCATCCAATAGGTGTGTTTGTGTCATTGGACGAACATTTAAGTCATTTTCGTCCTCCCTAGGCTTATTCTTGTCCAATTAGGGTTTTTAACCAATCTTGTGCATCCAATAAGTTCATTTGTGTCATTGGATGAACATTTAGGTCATTTTCGTCCTCCCTAGTCTTATTCTTGTCGAATTAGGGTTTTTATACAATCTTGTGCATCCAATAAGTGTGTTTGTGTCATTGGAGGAACATTTAGGTCATTTTCGTCCTCCCTAGTCTTATTCTTGTCCAATTAGGGTTTTTAACCAATCTTGTGCATCCAATAAGTTCATTTGTGTCATTGGATGAACATTTAGGTCATTTTCGTCCTCCCTAGTCTTATTCTTCTCCAATTAGGGTTTTTTATGCAATCTTGTGCATCCAATATGTGTGTTTGTGTCATTGGATGAACATTTAGGTCATTTTCGTCCTCCCTATGCTTATTCTTGTCCAATTAGGGTTTTTAACCAATCTTGTGCATCCAATAAGTTCATTTGTGTCATTGGATGAACATTTAGGTCATTTTCGTCCTCCCTAGTCTTATTCTTGTCCAATTAGGGTTTTTATGCAATCTTGTGCATCCAATAGGTGTGTTTGTGTCATTGGAGGAACATTTAGGTCTTTTTCGTCCTCCATAGTCTTATTCTTGTCCAATTAGGGTTTTAACCAATCTTGTGCATCCAATATGTGGGTTTGTGTCATTGGATGAACATTTAGGTCATTTTCGTCCTCCCTATGCTTATTCTTGTCCAATTAGGGTTTTTAACCAATCTTGTGCATCCAATAAGTTCATTTGTGTCATTGGATGAACATTTAGGTCATTTTCGTCCTCCCTAGGCTTATTCTTGTCCAATTAGGGTTTTTAACCAATCTTGTGCATCCAATAAGTTCATTTGTGTCATTGGATGAACATTTAGGTCATTTTCGTCCTCCCTAGGCTTATTCTTGTCCAATTAGGGTTTTTAACCAATCTTGTGCATCCAATAAGTTCATTTGTGTCATTGGATGAACATTTAGGTCATTTTCGTCCTCCCTAGTCTTATTCTTGTCGAATTAGGGTTTTATGCAATCTTGTGCATCCAATAGGTGTGTTTGTGTCATTGGAGGAACATTTAGGTCATTTTGGTCCTCCCTAGTTTTATTCTTATCCAATTAGGGTTTTTATGCAATCTTGTGCATCCAATAGGTGTGTTTGTGTCATTGGACGAACATTTAGGTCATTTTCGTCCTCCCTAGGCTTATTCTTGTCCAATTAGGGTTTTTAACCAATCTTGTGCATCCAATAAGTTCATTTGTGTCATTGGATGAACATTTAGGTCATTTTCGTCCTCCCTAGTCTTATTCTTGTCGAATTAGGGTTTTTATGCAATCTTGTGCATCCAATAGGTGTGGTTGTGTCATTGGAGGAACATTTAGGTCATTTTCGTCCTCCCTAGTCTTATTCTTGTCCAATTAGGGTTTTTATGCAATCTTGTGCATCCAATAGGTGTGTTTGTGTCATTGGACGAACATTTAGGTCATTTTGGTCCTCCCTAGGCTTATTCTTGTCCAATTAGGGTTTTTAACCAACCTTGTGCATCCAATAAGTTCATTTGTGTCATTGGTTGAACATTTAGGTCATTTTCGTCCTCCCTAGGCTTATTCTTGTCCAATTAGGGTTTTTAACAAACCTTGTGTATCCAATAAGTTCATTTGTGTCATTGGTGGAACATTTAGGTCATTTAAGTCCTCCCTAGTCTTATTCTTGTCCAATTAGGGTTTTTATGCAATCTTGTGCATCCAATAGGTGTGTTTGTGTCATTGGAGGAACATTTAGGTCATTTTCGTCCTCCCTATGCTTATTCTTGTCCAATTAGGGTTTTTAACCAATCTTGTGCATCCAACAAGTTCATTTATGTCATTGGATGAACATTTAGGTCATTTTCGTTCTCCCTAGTCTTATTCTTGTCCAATTAGGGTTTTTATGCAATCTTGTGCATCCAATAGGTGTGTTTGTGTCATTGGACGAACATTTAGGTCATTTTCGTCCTCCCTAGGCTTATTCTTTTCCAATTAGGGTTTTTAACCAATCTTGTGCATCCAATAAGTTCATTTGTGTCATTGGATGAACATTTAGGTCATTTTCGTCCTCCCTAGGCTTATTCTTCTCCAATTAGGGTTTTAACCAATCTTGTGCATCCAATAAGTTCATTTGTGTCATTGGATGAACATTTAGGTCATTTTCGTCCTCCCTAGGCTTATTCTTGTCCAATTAGGGTTTTTAACCAATCTTGTGCATCCAATAAGTTCATTTGTGTCATTGGATGAACATTTAGGTCATTTTCGTCCTCCCTAGTCTTATTCTTGTCCAATTAGGGTTTTTATGCAATCTTAGGCATCCAATAGGTGTGTTTGTGTCATTGTAGGAACATTTAGGTCATTTTCGTCCTCCCTAGTTTTATTCTTGTCCAATTAGGGTTTTTATGCAATCTTGTGCATCCAATAGGTGTGTTTGTGTCATTGGATGAACATTTAGGTCATTTTCGTCCTCCCTAGTTTTATTCTTGTCCAATTAGGGTTTTTATGCAATCTTGTGCATCCAATAGGTGTGTTTGTGTCATTGGACGAACATTTAGGTCATTTTCGTCCTCCCTAGGCTTATTCTTGTCCGATTAAGGTTTTTAACCAATGTTGTGCATTCAATAAGTTCATTTGTGTCATTGGATGAACATTTAGGTCATTTTCGTCCTCCCTAGGCTTATTCTTGTCCAATTAGGGTTTTTAACCAATCTTGTGCATCCAATAAGTTCATTTGTGTCATTGGATGAACATTTAGGTCATTTTCGTCCTCCCTAGGCTTATTCTTGTCCAATTAGGGTTTTTAACCAATCTTGTGCATCCAATAAGTTCATTTGTGTCATTGGATGAACATTTAGGTCATTTTCGTCCTCCCTATGCTTATTCTTGTCCAATTAGGGTTTTTAACCAACCTTGTGCATCCAATTAGTTCATTTGTGTCATTAGAGGAACATTTAGGTTATTTTCGTCCTCCCTAGTCTTATTCTTGTCCAATTAGGGTTTTTATGCAATCTTGTGCATCCAATAGGTGTGTTTGTGTCATTGGAGGAACATTTAGGTCATTTTCGTCCTCCCTAGGCTTATTCTTGTCCAATTAGGGCTTTTAACCAATCTTGTGCATCCAATAAGTTCATTTGTGTCATTGGATGAACATTTAGGTCATTTTCGTCCTCCCTAGGCTTATTCTTGTCCAATTAGGGTTTTTAACCAATCTTGTGCATCCAATAAGTTCATTTGTGTCATTGGATGAACATTTAGGTCATTTTCGTCCTCCCTAGGCTTATTCTTGTCCAGTTAGGGTTTTTAACCAACCTTGTGCATCCAATAAGTTCATTTGTGTCATTGGAGGAACATTTAGGTCATTTTTCGTCCTCCCTAGTCTTATTCTTGTCCAATTCGGGTTTTTATGCAATCTTGTACATCCATTAGGTGTGTTTGTGTCATTGGACGAACATTTAGGTCATTTTCGTCCTCCCTAGGCTTATTCTTGTCCAATTAGGGTTTTTAACCAATCTTGTGCATCCAATAAGTTCATTTGTGTCATTGGATGAACATTTAGGTCATTTTCGTCCTCCCTAGGCTTATTCTTGTCCAATTAGGGTTTTTAAGCAATATTGTGCATCCAATAAGTTCATTTGTGTCATTGGATGAACATTTAGGTCATTTTCGTCCTCCCTAGGCTTATTATTGTCCAATTAGGGTTTTTAACCAATCTTGTGCATCCAATAAGTTCATTTGTGTCATTGGATGAACATTTAGGTCATTTTCGCCCTCCCTAGGCTTATTCTTGTCCAATTAGGGTTTTTAACCAATCTTGTGCATCCAATAAGTTCATTTGTGTCATTGGATAAACATTTAGGTCATTTTCGTCCTCCCTAGTCTTATTCTTGTCCAATTAGGGTTTTTATGCAATATTGTGCATCCAATAGGTGTGTTTGTGTCATTGGACGAACATT
>JBBPBR010001699.1:34131-45942 GCA_037974775.1 Cicer pinnatifidum
TTTTAAATAATAAATAAATATTTATAATTTATATTTACCACTTAATTAAATATGAATAAAGAATTTCACACAATGGCAAACACACATCAAAAGAAAATTAATCGCAATATCGATCCACATATATTCTCGAATACTTTTAATACTAAATTAATTATATAAATAATATTTTAAATAATATTAAAAAATGTGAAATAAAAATCATTTAAACCATAAAAAATAATTTTCTATTTCAAATAATAGATTTTTTTTCTAAAAGAAACGCACCCATTATTACCTTTTAAACAAATATGGAATGACTATATTGACTAATTGAACTAAACGACTACCAAATATAGAATCGCTACCGAATATGGAAGACTACTGAATATGGAATGATTACTGTGATTGTCTAATTGATGGAATTTAAAATAGGTAATAATATTATTAATATAATAATAATATATAATATTAATAAATAATAAAATATATATAGGTCGGTCTGTCAAGCCTAACAGGCTTTTTTATAAACCTGACCTATTTAAATAAATAGGCTTTAAAAATAGACTGAGTCACAAAACATATAGTTAATTATAATTTGAGTTTCATTCACAAAAAATAGCTTTTAACATGTCGACTAGAGTAATTTTGAGCCTTTTGGCCATGATTGCTTTGATCTCCACTAAAGTGGTAGCAATGAATCTCCATGAGACTTCATCAATCTCTAAAGCAGGTAGGTTTACTCTTTACTTTCAATTCTTATATACAAATTAAATTTTAACATATATTACTAATTACCACAATTATTGAATTCTCTAAATATAATTTTAGTCACATAAATTAGAATTATGGTTATTACAATAGCAGCCATATAGTTATTTGGAAATACAAATTTCCAATGCATGTTGCATGCTATACACTGCAACTCTCACATTTTTATCATTGATTGCACTTTTGTCTACATATATATTTGGTTTTATTTTAATAAGGAATAATTTTATTATAGATTAGATAAACTTTTAGTCTTTATAAATATATTATAATTTGTTTTTAATACTTTTAATATTAATTTTTAAATAATGGTTAATCAAATATTTTTTTTTAACAATTTTTCTTTATGTTTTTGAATCAATTCATATGTATTGTTGGAATTTTTGAATGATTTTTTTCATGTTTGTTAAAACATTATAAAAATCTCCTACAAAAAATTAGAATTTTTTAACATAAAAAAACTTAATAAATATAATTTTTTTTAAGGCTTTGAGGTTTATAATTAATTATATTTAATTTATCTTTTGTTAAAAAAATTCTTAATTTTTGTAGCGAAGATTCTTACTAAATATGCTTACAAAAAATTATTAAAAAATTTGACTATACTCATAAGTTGATTTACAAGTAAAGATCAAAATTATTGACAAAAAACATTTGAACACTATTATTTGAAGATAAAGTTTAAAGAGATTGAAAATTAAATATAATATATTTATAGAAACAAAAAATTTATTTAATCATTTTATTCTTATTATACTTATTATTATTATTATTATTATTGAAAAACTATTGAATAAAAACATTAATTATACTTAATTAAAATATATTTTAATTCAAACCTTTTTTTCAGTTTAATTTGATGGAACTTAATGCACATTTTATTTCTAAACTAAATCAGTTCATATCCTTGTTATAACAAAAGTTTCCCTAAAGTCATCAAATCAAAAAAAATAATAATAGGAAGATCATGCAGGTGAAATTTTACATAAATTTAAAATTATTTAACATATTATTAAAATTCATGAATATTAACAGAGATCGGTTATACTTGTTAGTCCGTTAAATATTATTTTACAAAATTTCTTATCACATGTACTTTCTCTTTCTTTTTTCTCCGGTCTATGTGCTCAAGTATTGTGTTTTTTAAGTCTACTTTTAATTCTACTTTTTAGAAATAAAAAAATAATTCAAATCAAAATTTTTTTTATTGGTATATAAAATTTGTATATTGATCTTGTTTAATTTTAAATAATTATATTTTTTTATTTCCTTGATGCAGCTAGTGAATTACCACAGACTGATGACAAGTGTGGCAAGTCTTCAATTCAAATAAATCAAAGCCCAACTACACCACTTCCAAGTGGCATTCCCACATACACAGTTGAGATTTCAAACACATGTGATGGTGGTTGTGTTATCTCTAACATTCATGTTGCTTGTGGCATGTTTAGTTCTGCCACAGTTATTAACCCAAACATTTTCAAACGCCTAAAATATAATGATTGTTTGGTTAATAATGGACAACCCTTAGCTAATGGGGCAGTTATTTCATTTAAATATGCTACTACATTTTCTTTCCCTCTCTCTGTTTCCTCTGTAGAATGTCATTAATTGATTCAAGATACTCTTAGATTTACATTTTATTTGTTAAAAGGGTGGGATTCAACACCTTTAGTAGGATTTGCTAATGTCATTTTCATTTATGCCCTTTTATATCTTCCTAAACTATTAAGTCCCAAAACATTGTATGCAATGTTTTATAATTTTCTTTATTTACATATTCATCCTACTTTTTATTAATATGATTTTATATTTAATTAATTATATTTAATGTTCTTAAGCATCAAATTAATGAGATATTCCATAATCATTTAAAAAATATCAAATCATACTACAAGTGTGTTGAACCTAAAAACTCTAAGTTAGGAATAAATCATAAAACCACTTCCAAATTTGATTATATGTTTAGTGAAGATAAATCATGAATTTAATTAGTAATTAATTGTATGCAATGAAATAATTAATTCACACCTTAATTTTTTCATGTAACTTTTTTTATATATATGTATATATATATATATATAATTTACTATATTTTGTTTTTCCAGACTTGTATATAATATAAATTAATTTTTTATGATATATTTTTTAAGTATGAAATTTAATTATAATGAATGTTTAAAAGTTTGAAATGTAAATTGGAACGATCATATAATTCAACTAATGTCTCACTGATTCAATCAATTATCCATTAATTTATTACTTTAACCTAGTCAAGCATCGGTCTAGTTCTTAAAACACAAGTAGAAACTGAAAATATATTAACAATATAAAATAAACATTCAAATAGATTTTATAAGTCATAGTTAGTCTAAATAGTTAAGGTTGAACTGTTGGATAAATAAAATTAGAATCAACAAGTCATAATTAGTATGGTTGATCACAAACATTATAATTTTTAGGTCATAGTTAGTCTAATTTGGTTAGATTGGCTTGTTAGATCATAAAAATTACATTTTCTTGATCAACGTTGTTTCAATTAGTTATGGTTGATCACAAACATTATAATTTCAAAGTCACAATTATTCTAATTTGGTTAGATTGGTATGGTGAATAATTAAAATTTATATTTTTTTAAGACATTGTAATTAGTTAGATTTAACCCATGAATTATCAAAATTATAATTTTTAATTAATTTTCTATTAGTGTTTGAAAAATAAAATGTTGGACTCAATCAAAATATTAGGTCAATGGGTATTTGATTGAACTACTGGGGCAAGAATTGAATTGAATGATTGTTGACTTGATTGGTAAAAGATACGATTGTTGTTTCGAGCACCTTGAGCAAGTGGTTAGGATTTTCGAACACATGGGTCAAGCCTGTGACACCCTAAATCCCAAAATAATATATATAATAATTTATATCATATTCTTATGACAATTGCAGCGGGTAGGTAAAAATATATTTTCAAGAAAATAAAAACTTTATATTTAATTTAGTATATCACGTTTCCCAAAAATAAAAATAAAAACCCTTATTCCCGGTATCACCTATCAGAGCGTGGTTCCTCCCAAACTTGAACTTCAAGACTGAATAACCTGTAATAACTGCGATTTTGCAAACGCAGGGCCCAGCCAGTCAAACACAAACAACGAAGGAGGTGAGTTTTGAAATCATGTCAATAGTATAATATGAGTAAGAAGAACACGCAAACAATCATAATAGAACCGTATCATAATCACTTTACGATATATCAAAATATTTAATTAAATAGTATCATACTATAGCATCAAAGTCACTCAAGTAAAATAATCATCTCATTATAATATGCATCAAATCATCTAATTATTATTACCTTTGAAACACATCAATCACAACAAAACAATCACAAGGAAATGCAATGCTATGCATGAGCTTAGACTCTACTTCACAATGTGGTACCATTCTAACTCTGAAGTACTTGGTTGGGAGGCCATGATACTATGCCACCATCCTGGTGGACGGACAATTCAAATTGGCCCTGTCCTCATAGATCCCCTCAACTCAACCCGAGACACATATACGAGACAGTCGAGGTAAACATGTGTTGCATGGTAGCTTCCGACATTTGGAGTGCTACCTCCAAGTCACCTAGGAATTCCCCACCGGAATACCTCCAAGGTCTAACAATCTTGCCTTAAGGCTCGACAGTAGACCGCCACGATCAGACTCATTCAGTTGTACTTCCCCAGAATCACTAGGCTTGTCAGGCCCTACCTATATGATGACAAAATAATCTTCACTTCACAATTCACAATATTTATTTTCTCCCCACGTTAGCTTAGACTACTCCATTAAGAGCACCATATTTAAGAATCATCACTATCTCATCAAGTATGGGGTACTTCAATATTTTCATCACAATTTTATAATATCATTAATCATAAATAATCATGATCATCGTATAAACTCATCACAATTTTATAACATCACTATCATCAATCAAAAATCATCATTATCATCACATAGGCATATATCAAACCATGCATCCATATTTTATTATCAAATCACATAATTTCATATAATCAAACATGTACACATAGTTTCATTCAACATCCAACATAACAATAATAACAAATATCAACTACCACACAAGTATCTAAAATTAAATCAATCAACACCTTATAAAAATTTCTATTTCACATTTTAATCTCACAATTCTCATATTTGAAATTAATTAATTTATCTCTCAAAGGGCTACTGCCGTACGTAGCAATCCCCGGATGAATCGTTGGGAAATACGGTTTTCCCGTTCATCTCACAATATATTATACTCATGAATTCAATCGCTCTCTCACCCCTTACTTTATTTCGACGCTTTCAGACACAAGTACAATTCCACGAGCAAACAATATTCGTTCTTTGACTTTTTGTCCTTCAATCAATCATAAATCAGAAAACCAATCAGTGGATAATATAGCCACTTTTCACACGGTCGTTTTGGAGTTGGTTTCACTAAAATCGGACTTACGGTGAAGGAGAACGGTACAAAATAAGGATTTTGAAATTTGGATAAAAACAGAGAAACTATTCTGGGACAGTTATGGCTCTCCAGTGTCAAACGATAGATTGTTGTTGTGTTTACTCTTTGGTTCTACGACTGCCCTTCCAACTCCCTTCTCTTCTTTTGTTTATTTTATATTATTAACAATTAAGGTTCATAGAGTCAACCCCATTGGTCTCATTATTTATATTTTACTATTATTATTATTATTATTATTATTATTATTATTATTTTTATTTTGTTAAAATAAAACTAATAATTATTTAATCTCCTTTTTAATATTCCTCCAAACCCCATTTAGTTTTCCAAACATTACTAATATTTTATAAATTAGAGTAATTAAAATAATAAATATATAAAAAAAACATATTACTAATAACATAAACTTTCACATTCAAAATAATCCCTACAATTATACTTATTTCTCAAAATATTCATATTATAACAATACCATCATATTAGAAAATAGTCAAAATTATAAAATAAATAGATATAACAATAATGTTTTATGTAAATTACTAAATCATAATAAATATATATATAAAATCACAATTCAAATATAAGTATATAAAAACAAAAAAAATCAAACACAATATTACTACGATCTCAAGATTCTATAAATAATTAAAATAAGATATATTTAGAAATAATTAAAATAAGAGATACTTAAAAATGATTAAAATATAAATATGCACACACTTAACATTAGTCAAACATATACAAAAATATCATATTAATTACCAACTCACATATACACTTAAAATCATATAAAATCTTGTTCTTTAAAATATTATACTAAAATACTATTATTTTTAGAAAAATATATAAAATAATAAGATAAAATATTTATTATTTATATTTCTCATTAAATATAATATCTATCAAACCAACACATCACAGAAAACATCCTTATAACAAAAATTACTCACAAAATTTATCAACATAAATTAATTATTTAAAATCTTATTTAATTAATAAAATAATTTATTATCAAATTTAGGGTGTTACATTCTCTGTGACACCCTAAATCCCAAAATAATATATATAATAATCTATATCATATTCCTATAAAATTTGCAGCGGATATATAAAATTATATTTTCAAGAAAATAAAAACTTTTGTAACTAATTAAGGATATCACGTTTCTCAAAGTACACATGCAACAATTCAAATTTTATTACTCAAATAAAACAATTTAATCTCAATAAACTTGATTTAAGTATAATTACTTGATTTAATTCTAAAAACTCACTAGTGCTTCTAAGGTTTTCATACAAAAATTTGATTCAAACTAAATAAGTAAAATACAAATTAAAACCCTTATTCCCGGTATCACCTATCAGAGCGGGGTTCCTCCCAAACTTGAACTTCAAGACTCATTAACCTGTAATAACTGTGATTTCGCAAACGCAGGGCCCAGCCAGTCAAACACAAACAACGAAGGAGGTGAGTTTTGAAATCATGTTAATAGTATAATATGAGTAAGAAGAACACGCAAACAATCATAATAGAACCGTATCATAATCACTTTACGATATATCAAAATATTTAATTAAATAGTATCATACTATAACATCAAAGTCACCCAAGTAAAATAATCATCTCATTATAATATGCATTAAATCATCTAATTAATATTACCTTTGAAACACATCAATCACAACAAAACAATCACAAGGAAATGCAATGCTATGCATGAGCTTAGACTCTACTTCACAATGTGGTACCATTCTAACTCTGAAGTACTTGGTTAGGAGGCCTGATACTATGCCACTACAAGAGTGGACGGACAATTCATGAATGGCCAAGTCCTCATAGATCCCCTCAATTCAACCCGAGACACATATACGCGACGGTCGGGGTACTCTTGTGTTGCACGGTAGCTCCCGGCCTTAGGGAATAACTCACTAATCCACTTAGGAATTCCCCACTAGGTGTACTCCCAAGGTCTATCAGTCTTACTTTACAGTTCGACTGTAGCCCTCCACGATCAGGCTCATTCAGTTGTACTTCCCCATAATCACTAGGCTTGTCAGGCCATACCTATATGATGACAAAATAAATCTTCACTTCACAATTCACAATATTTATTTTCTCCCCCCGTTAGCTTAGACTACTCCATTAAGAGCACCATATTTAAGAATCATCACTATCTCATCAAGTATGGGGTACTTCAATATTTTCATCACAATTTTATAATATCATTAATCATAAATAATCATGATCATCGTATAAACTCATCACAATTTTATAACATCACTATCATCAATCAAAAATCATCATTATCATCACGTAAGCATATATCAAACCATGCATCCATATTTTATTATCACATCACATAATTTCATCTAAACAAACATGTACACATAATTTCATTCAACATCCAACATCACAATAATAACAAATATCAACTACCACACAAGTATCGAAAATTAAATCAATCAACACCTTATAAAAATTTCTATTTCACATTTTAATCTCACAATTCTCATATTTCAAATTAATCAATTTATCTCTCAAAGGGCTACTGCCGTACGTAGCAAGCCCCGGATGAATCGTTGGGAAATACGGTTTTCCCGTTCATCTCACAATATATTATACTCATGAATTCAAACGCTCTCTCACCCCTTACCTTATTTCGACGCTTTCAGACACAAGTACAATTCCACGAGCAAACAATATTTGTTCTTTGACTTTTTGTCCTTCAATCAATCGAACTCGACAATTTATGGGTAAACGTCAAAAATAAATTATGCGAAAATAGTCTAAAAACTGATTTCGAAATTCGATAAAAGAAAATTACCATAAATCAGAAAACCAATCAGTGGATAATATAGCCACTTTTCACACGGTCGTTTTGGCATTGGTTTCACTAAAATCGGACTTACGATGAAGGAGAACGGTGCAAAATAAGGATATCTGTAAACGGAGAAATCAGGTATTTTAGGGAGAAATTCGGGTTGTTAAAAATCTGAAAAATTGTATTTAATTGAATAGATAAATGAGTAAAACAACATACTGAAATTTGGACGAAAACAGAGAAACTTTTCTGGGATAATTATGGATCGCCGATGCCAAACGATACGATTATTGTTGGTTTCCTCTTGGTTTTAGTGGTGCTAGCCGTAAGCTTCCTTCCTTGTTCTTTTTATTTTATTTTATTAACAATTTAAATCATTTACACACATGGGTCAAGCGCATTAGACTCCTTTTAGGTTTTACTATTACTATTTTATTTTATTAAAAAAAAACACAATTTCATTAATAAAACATTATTAATATTTCAAAACTAATATTTTATAAAATAAAGTAATTAATCTTCTAAAATATGTTAACAATTAAAACTCTCATATTCAAAATAATCACCCTAATGATATATTTTTTTATTTATTTAAATACTCACATTAAAATACTATCGTAATTAGAGAATATTTAAAATTATGAAATAAATCAGTATAAAATCAGCACTTTATATTAATTACTAAATCATACTATATATATAAAATCACAATATCATAATAAGTATATAAAAATAAAGAAAATCAAACCCAATATTACCACTATCTCAAGATAATTATTTATAGAATAAATAATTAAGATATATTTAGATATAATTAAAATAAGAGATACTTAAAAATGATTAAAATATAAATATGTACACACTTAACATTATTCAAACATATAAGAAAATATCATATTAATTACCAAATCACATGTACACTTAAAATCATATAAAATCTTGTTCTTTAAAATATTACACTAAAATATAATCGTATAAAATATTTATTATTTATATTGTTCATTTAATATAATGTGTATCAAACTAGCATATCATAGAAAACATCCATACAACAAAAATTACTCGCAAAAATTTATCAATATATATTCTAAAATAATTTTAACATCAAATTAATTATTTAAAATCCTATTTAATTAATAAAATAGTTTATTATCAAATTTAGGGTGTTACATGGATAGTAATATGGTGTCAAATCTTTTTTTTTCTTTTTCTTTCTATTTCTCAAGTCTTTAATAAAATCCTGATAAAATTTATTTTACTTCATCACAACTAAAATCTTATTCCTCACTCTTATTAAAATTCTTTAATTTTTTTAAATAATAAATAAATATTTATAATTTATATTTACCACTTAATTAAATATGAATAAATAATTTCACACAATGGCAAACACACATCAAAAGAAAATTAATCGCAATATCTATCCACATATATTCTCGAATACTTTTAATACTAAATTAATTATTTAAATAATATTTTAAATAATATTAAAAAATCTGAAATAAACATCATTTAAACCCTAAAAAATAATTTTCTATTTCAAATAATAGATTTTTTTTCTAAAAGAAACGCACCCATTATTACCTTTTAAACAAATATGGAATGACTATATTGACTAATTGAACTAAACGACTACCAAATATAGAATCGCTACCGAATATGGAAGACTACTGAATATGGAATGATTACTGTGGTTGTCTAATTGATGGAATTTAAAATAGGTAATAATATTATTAATATAATAATAATATATAATATTAATAAATAATAAAATATATATAGGTCGGTCTGTCAGGCCTAACAGGCTTTTTTATAAACCTGACCTATTTAAATAAATAGGCTTTAAAAATAGACTGAGTCACAAAACATATAGTTAATTATAATTTGAGTTTCATTCACAAAAAATAGCTTTTAACATGTCGACTAGAGTAATTTTGAGCCTTTTGGCCATGATTGCTTTGATCTCCACTAAAGTGGTAGCAATGAATCTCCATGAGACTTCATCAATCTCTAAAGCAGGTAGGTTTACTCTTTACTTTCAATTCTTATATACAAATTAAATTTTAACATATATTACTAATTACCACAATTATTGAATTCTCTAAATATAATTTTAGTCACATAAATTAGAATTATGGTTATTACAATAGCAGCCATGTAGTTATTTGGAAATACAAATTTCCAATGCATGTTGCATGCTATACACTGCAACTCTCACATTTTTATCATTGATTGCACTTTTGTCTACATATATATTTGGTTTTATTTTAATAAGGAATAATTTTATTATAGATTAGATAAACTTTTAGTCTTTATAAATATATTATAATTTGTTTTTAATACTTTTAATATTAATTTTTAAATAATGGTTAATCAAATATTTTTTTTTAACAATTTTTGTTTATGTTTTTGAATCAATTCATATGTATTGTTGGAATTTTTGAATGATTTTTTTCATGTTTGTTAAAACATTATAAAAATCTCCTACAAAAAATTAGAATTTTTTAACATAAAAAAACTTAATAAATATAATTTTTTTAAGGCTTTGAGGTTTATAATTAATTATATTTAATTTATCTTTTGTTAAAAAAATTCTAAATTTTTGTAGCGAAGATTCTTACTAAATATGCTTACTAAAAATTATTCAAAAATTTGACTATACTCATAAGTTGATTTACAAGTAAAGATCAAAATTATTGACAAAAAACATTTGAACACTATTATTTGAAGATAAATTTTAAAGAGATTGAAAATTAAATATAATATATTTATAGAAACAAAAAATTTATTTAACCATTTTATTCTTATTATACTTATTATTATTATTGAAAAACTATTAAATAAAAACATTAATTATACTTAATTAAAATATATTTTAATTCAAACCTTTTTTTCAGTTTAATTTGATGGAACTTAATGCACATTTTATTTCTAAACTAAATCAGTTCATATCCTTGTTATAACAAACGTTTCCCTAAAGTCATCAAATCAAAAAAAATAATAATAGGAAGATCATGCAGGTGAAATTTTACATAAATTTAAAATTATTTAACATATTATTAAAATTCATGAATATTAACAGAGATCGGTTATACTTGTTAGTCCGTTAAATATTATTTTACAAAATTTCTTATCACATGTACTTGCTCTTTCTTTTTTCTCCGGTCTATGTGCTCAAGTATTGTGTTTTTTAATTCTACTTTTTAGAAATAAAAAAATAATTCAAATCAAAATTTTTTTTATTGGTATATAAAATTGTATAATGATCCTGTTTAATTTTAAATAATTATATTTTTTTATTTCCTTGATGCAGCTAGTGAATTACCACAGACTGATGACAAGTGTGGCAAGTCTTCAATTCAAATAAATCAAAGCCCAACTACACCACTTCCAAGTGGCATTCCCACATACACAGTTGAGATTTCAAACACATGTGATGGTGGTTGTGTTATCTCTAACATTCATGTTGCTTGTGGCATGTTTAGTTCTGCCACAGTTATTAACCCAAACATTTTCAAACGCCTAAAATATAATGATTGTTTGGTTAATAATGGACAACCCTTAGCTAATGGGGCAGTTATTTCATTTAAATATGCTACTACATTTTCTTTCCCTCTCTCTGTTTCCTCTGTAGAATGTCATTAATTGATTCAAGATACTCTTAGATTTACATTTTATTTGTTAAAAGGGTGGGATTCAACACCTTTAGTAGGATTTG
>JBBPBR010001700.1:0-11509 GCA_037974775.1 Cicer pinnatifidum
TCCTCCCTAGGCTTATTCTTGTCCTATTAGGGTTTTTAACCAATCTTGTGCATCCAATAAGTTTGTTTGTGTCATTGAATTAATATTTAGGTCATTTTCGTCCTCCCTAGGCATATTCTTGTCCAATTAGGGTTTTTAACCAATCTTGTGCATCCAATAGGTGTGTTTGTGTCATTGGATGATCAATTAGGTCATTTTCGTCCTCCCTAGGCTTATTCTTGTCCAATTAGGGTTTTTAACCAATCTTGTGCATCCAATAAGTTCATTTGTGTCATTGGATTAACATTTAGGTCATTTTCGTCCTCATTAGGCATATTCTTGTCCAATTATGGTTTTTAACCAATCTTGTGCATCCAATAGGTGTGTTTGTGTCATTGGATGATCAATTTAGGTCATTTTCGTCCTCCCTAAGCATATTCTTGTCCAATTAGTGTTTTTAACCAATCTTGTGTATCCAATAGGTGTGTTTGTGTCATTGGATGATCAATTAGGTCATTTTCGTCTTCCCTATGCTTATTCTTGTCCAATTAGGGTTTTTAACAAATCTTGTGCATCCAATAAGTTCATTTGTGTCATTGGATTAACATTTAGGTCATTTTCGTCCTCCCTAGGCTTATTCTTGTCCAATTAGAGTTTTTAACCAATCTTGTGCATCCAATAGGTGTGTTTGTGTCATTGGATGATCAATTAGGTCATTTTCGTCCTCCCTAGGCTTATTCTTGTCCAATTAGGGTTTTTAACCAATCTTGTGCATCCAATAAGTTCATTTGTGTCATTGGATTAACATTTAGGTCATTTTCGTCCTCCCTAGGCATATTCTTGTCCAATTAGGGTTTTTAACCAATCTTGTGCATCCAATAGTTGTGTTTGTGTCATTGGATGATCAATTTGGTTATTTTCTTCCACCCTAGGCTTATTCTTGTCCAATTAGGGTTTTTAACCAATCTTGTGCATCCAATAAGTTGAGTTTGTGTCATTGGATGAACATGTAGGTCATTTTCGTCCTCCCTAGGCATATTCTTGTCCAATTCGGGTTTTTAACCAATCTTGTGCATCCAATAGGTGTGTTTGTGTCATTGGATGATCAATTAGGTTATTTTCGTCCTCCCTAGGCTTATTCTTGTCCAATTAGGGTTTTTAACCAATCTTGTGCATCCAATAAGTTGAGTTGTGTCATTGGATTAACATTTAGGTCATTTTCGTTCTCCCTAGGCTTATTCTTGTCCAATTAGGGTTTCTAACCAATCTTGTCCATCCAATAGGTGTGTTTGTGTCATTGGATGATCAATTAGGTCATTTTCGTCCTCCTTAGGCTTATTCTTGTCTAATTAGGGCTTTTAACCAATCTTGTGCATCCAATAAGTTGAGTTGTGTCATTGGATTAACATTTAGGTCATTTTGATTCTCCCTAGGCTTATTCTTGTCGAATTAGGTTTTTAACCAATCTTGTGCATCCAATAAGTTCATTTGTGTCATTGGATTCACATTTAGGTCATTTTCGTCCTCCCTAGGCATATTCTTGTCCAATTAGGGTTTTTAACCAATCTTGTGCATCCAATAGGTGTGTTAATCTCATTGGATGATCAATTAGGTCACTTTGATCCTCCCTAGGCCTATTCTTGTCCAATTAGGGTTTTTAACCAATCTTGTGCATCCAATAAGTTCATTTGTGTCATTGGATTAACATTTAGGTCATTTTCGTCCTCATTAGGCATATTCTTGTCCAATTAGGGTTTTTAACCAATCTTGTGCATCCAATAGGTGTGTTTGTGTCATTGGATGATCAATTTAGGTCATTTTCGTCCTCCCTAAGCATATTCTTGTCCAATTAGGGTTTTCAACCAATCTTGTGCATCCAATAGGTGTGTTTGTGTCATTGGATGATCAATTAGGTCATTTTCGTCCTCCCTATGCTTATTCTTGTCCAATTAGGGTTTTTAACAAATCTTGTGCATCCAATAAGTTCATTTGTGTCATTGGATTAACATTTAGGTCATTTTCGTCCTCCCTAGGCTTATTCTTGTCCAATTAGGGTTTTTAACCAATCTTGTGCATCCAATAGGTGTGTTTGTGTCATTGGATGAACAGATAGGTCATTTTCGTCCTCCCTAGGCTTATTCTTGTCCAATTAGGGTTTTTAACCAATCTTGTGCATCCAATAAGTTCAGTTGTGTCATTGGATTAACATTTAGGTCATTTTCGTTCTCCCGAGGCTTATTCTTGTCCAATTAGGGTTTTTAACCAATCTTGTGCATCCAATAAGTTCATTTGTGTCATTGGATTAACATTTAGGTCATATCCGTCCTCCCTAGGCATATTCTTGTCCAATTAGGGTTTTTAACCAATCTTCTGCATCCAATAGGTGTGTTTGTGTCATTGGATGATCAATTAGGTCATTTTCGTCCTACCTAGGCATATTCTTGTCCAATTAGGGTTTTTAACCAATCTTGTGCATCCAATAGGTGTGTTTGTGTCATTGGATGATCAGTTAGGTCATTTTCGTCCTCCCTAGGCTTATTCTTGTCCAATTAGGGTTTTTAACCAATCTTGTGCATCCAATAAGTTGAGTTGTGTCATTGGATTAACATTTAGGTCATTTTCGTTCTCCCGAGGCTTATTCTTGTCCAATTAGGGTTTTTAACCAATCTTGTGCATCAAATAAGTTCATTTGTGTCATTGGATTAACATTTAGGTCATATCCGTCCTCCCTAGGCATATTCTTGTCCAATTAGGGTTTTTAACCAATCTTGTGCATCCAATAGGTGTGTTTGTGCCATTGGATGATCAATTAGGTCATTTTCGTCCTACCTAGGCATATTCTTGTCCAATTAGGGTTTTTAACCAATCTTGTGCATCCAATAGGTGTGTTTGTGTCATTGGATGATCAGTTAGGTCATTTTCGTCCTCCCTAGGCTTATTCTTGTCCAATTTGGGTTTTTAACCAATCTTGTGCATCGAATAAGTTGAGTTGTGTCATTGGATTAACATTTAGGTCATTTTCGTTCTCCCTAGGCTTATTCTTGTCCAATTAGGGTTTTTAACCAATCTTGTGCATCCAATAAGTTCATTTGTGTCATTGGATTAACATTTAGGTCATATCCGTCCTCCCTAGGCATATTCTTGTCCAATTAGGGTTTATAACCAATCTTGTGCATCCAATAGATGTGTTTGTGTCATTGGATGATCAATTAGGTCATTTTCGTCCTCCCTAGGCATATTCTTGTCCAATTAGGGTTTTTAACCAATCTTGTGCATCCAATAGGTGTGTTTGTGTCATTGGATGATCAATTAGGTCATTTTCGTTCTCCCTAGGCTTATTCTTGTCCAATTAGGGTTTTTAACCAATCTTGTGCATCCAATAACTTTGTTTGTGTCATTGAATTAATATTTAGGTCATTTTCGTCCTCCCTAGGCATATTCTTGTCCAATTAGGGTTTTAAACCAATCTTGTGCATCCAATAGGTGTGTTTGTGTCATTGGATGATCAATTAGGTCATTTTATCCCGGCCTAGGGATATTCTTGTCCAATCAAGGTTTTTAACCAATCTTGTGCATCCAATAAGTTCATTTGTGTCATTGGATTAACATTTAGGTCATTTTCGTCCTCCCTAGGCATATTCTTGTCCAATTAGGGTTTTTAACCAATCTTGTGCTTCCAATAGGTGTGTTTGCGTCATTGGATGATCAATTAGGTCATTTTCGTCCTCCCTAGGCTTATTCTTGTCCAATTAGGGTTTTTAACCAATCTTGTGCATCCAATAGGTGTGTTTGTGTCATTGGATGATCAATTAGGTCATTTTCGTCATCCTTAGGCATATTCTTGTCCAATTAGGGTTTTTAACCAATCTTGTGCATCCAATAGGTGTGTTTGTGTCATTGGATGATCAATTAGGTCATTTTCGTCCTCCCTAGGCTTATTCTTGTCCAATTAGGGTTTTTAACCGATTATGTGCATCCAATAGGTGTGTTTGTGTCATTGGATGATCAATTAGGTCATTTTCGTCCTCCCTAGGCTTATTCTTGTCCAATTAGGGTTTTTAACCAATCTTGTGCATACAATAAGTTGAGTTGTGTCATTGGATTAAAATTTAGGTCATTTTCGTTCTCCCTACGCTTATTCTTGTCCAATTAGGGTTTTTAACCAATCTTGTGCATCCAATAGGTGTGTTTGTGTCATTGGATGATCAATTAGGTCATTTTCGTCCTCCCTAGGCATATTCTTGTCCAATTAGGGTTTTTAACCAATCTTGTGCATCCAATAGGTGTGTTTGTGTCATTGGATGATCAATTAGGTCATTTTCGTCCTCCCTAGTCATATTCTTGTCCAATTAGGGTTTTTAACGAATCTTGTACATCCAATACGTGTGTTTGTGTCATTGGATGATCAATTAGTTCATTTTCGTCCTCCCTAGGCTTATTCTTGTCCAATTAGGGTTTTTAACCAATCTTGTGCATCCAATAAGTTGAGTTGTGTCATTGGATTAACATTTAGGTCATTTTCGTCCTCCCTAGGCTTATTCTTGTCCAATTAGGATTTTTAACCAATCTTGTGCATCCAATAACTTTGTTTGTGTCCTTGAATTAATATTTAGGTCATTTTCGTCCTCCATAGGCATATTCTTGTCCAATTAGGGTTTTTAACCAGTGTTGTGCATCCAATAGGTGTGTTTGTGTCATTGGATGATCAATTAGGTTATTTTCGTCCTCCCTAGGCTTATTCTTGTCCAATTAGGGTTTTTAACCAATCTTGTGCATCCAATAAGTTCATTTGTGTCATTGGATTAACATTTAGGTCATTTTCGTCCTCCCTAGGCATATTCTTGTCCAATTAGGGTTTTTAACCAATCTTGTGCATCCAATAAGTTTGTTTGTGTCATTGAATTAATATTTAGGTTATTTTCGTCCTCCCTTGGCATATTCTTGTCCAATTAGGGTTTTTAACCAATCTTGTGCATCCAATAGGTGTGTTTGTGTCATTGGATGATCAATTAGGTCATTTTCGTCCTCCCTAGGCTTATTCTTGTCCAATTAGGGTTTTTAACCAATCTTGTGCATCTAATAAGTTCATTTGTGTCATTGGATGATCAATTAGGTCATTTTCGTCCTGCCTAGGCATATTCTTGTCCAATTAGGGTTTTTAACCAATCTTGTGCATCCAATAGGTGTGTTTGTGTCATTGGATGATCAATTAGGTCATTTTCGTCCTCCATAGGCTTATTCTTGTCCAATTAGGGTTTTTAACTAATCTTTTGCATCCAATAAGTTGAGTTGTGTCATTGGATTAACATTTAGGTCATTTTCGTCCTCCCTAGGCTTATTCTTGTCCAATTAGGGTTTTTAACCAATCTTGTGCATCCAATAAGTTCATTTGTGTCATTGGATTAACATTTAGGTCATTTTCGTCCTCCCTAGGCATATTCTTGTCCAATTAGGGTTTTTAACCAATCTTGTGCATCCAATAGGTGTGTTTGTGTCATTGGATGATCAATTAGGTTATTTTCGTCCTCCCTAGGCTTATTCTTGTCCAATTAGGGTTTTTAACCAATCTTGTGCATCCAATAAGTTGAGTTGTGTCATTGGATTAACATTTAGGTCATTTTCGTTCTCCCTAGGCTTATTCTTGTCCAATTAGGGTTTTTAACCAATCTTGTGCATCCAATAAGTTCATTTGTGTTATTGGATTAACATTTAGGTCATATTCGTCTTCCCTATGCATATTCTTGTCCAATTAGGGTTTTTAACCAATCTTGTGCATCCAATAGGTGTGTTTGTGTCATTGGATGATCAATTAGGTCATTTTCGTCCTCCCTAGGCATATTCTTGTCCAATTAGGGTTTTTAACCAATCTTGTGCATCCAATAGGTGTGTTTGTGTCATTGGATGATCAATTAGGTTATTTTCGTCCTCCCTAGGCTTATTCTTGTCCAATTAGGGTTTTTAACCAATCTTGTGCATCCAATAAGTTGAGTTGTGTCATTGGATTAACATTTAGGTCATTTTGATTCTTCCTAGGCTTATTCTTGTCGAATTAGGCTTTTAACCAATCTTGTGCATCCAATAAGTTCATTTGTGTCATTGGATTCACATTTAGGTCATTTTCGTCCTCCCTAGGCATATTCTTGTCCAATTAGGGTTTTTAACCAATCTTGTGCATCCAATAGGTGTGTTTATCTCATTGGATGATCAATTAGGTCACTTTGATCCTCCCTATGCTTATTCTTGTCCAATTAGGGTTTTTAACAAATCTTGTGCATCCAATAAGTTCATTTGTGTCATTGGATTAACATTTAGGTCATTTTCGTCCTCCCTAGGCATATTCTTGTCCAATTAGGGTTTTTAACCAATCTTGTGCATCCAATAGGTGTGTTTGTGTCATTGGATGATCAATTAGGTCATTTTCGTCCTCCCTAGGCTTATTCTTGTCCAATTAGGGTTTTTAACCAATCTTGTGCATCCAATAAGTTGAGTTGTGTCATTGGATTAACATTTAGGTCATTTTCATCCTCCCTAGGTATATTCTTGTCCAATTAGGGTTTTTAACCAATCTTGTGCATCCAATAAGTTCATTTGTGTCATTGGATGATCAATTAGGTCATTTTCGTCCTCCCTAGGCATATTCTTGTCCAACTAGGGTTTTTAACCAATCTTGTACATCTAATAAGTTCATTTGTGTCATTGGATCAACATTTAGGTCATTTTCGTCCTCCCTAGGCATATTCTTGTCCAATTAGGGTTTTTAACCAATCTTGTGCATCCAATAGGTGTGTTTGTGTCATTGGATGATCAATTAGGTCATTTTCGTCCTCCCTAGGCTTATTCTTGTCCAATTAGGGTTTTTAACCAATCTTGTGCATCCAATAAGTTGAGTTGTGTCATTGGATTAACATTTAGGTCATTTTCGTTCTCCCGAGGCTTATTCTTGTCCAATTAGGGTTTTTAACCAATCTTGTGCATCCAATAAGTTGAGTTGTGTCATTGGATTAACATTTAGGTCATTTTCGTTCTCCCTAGGCTTATTCTTGTCCAATTAGGGTTTTTAACCAATCTTGTCCATCCAATAAGTTCATTTGTGTTGTTGGATTAACATTTAGGTCATATTCGTCCTCCCTAGGCATGTTCTTGTCCAACTAGGGTTTTTAACCAATCTTGTGCATCCAATAGGTGTGTTTGTGTCATTGGATGAACAGATAGGTCATTTTCGTCCTCCCTAGGCTTATTCTTGTGCATCCAATAAGTTGAGTTGTGTCATTGGATTAACATTTAGGTCATTTTCGTTCTCCCTAGGCTTATTCTTGTCCAATTAGGGTTTTTAACCAATCTTGTGCATCCAATAAGTTCATTTGTGTCATTGGATTAACATTTAGGTCATATATGTCCTCCCTAGGTGTGTTTGTGTCATTGGATGATCAATTAGGTCATTTTCGTCCTCCCTAGGCTTATTCTTGTCCAATTAGGGTTTTTAACCAATCTTGTGCATCCAATAGGTGTGTTTGTGACATTGGATGATCAATTAGGTCATTTTCGTCCTCCATAGGCTTATTCTTGTCCAATTAGGGTGTTTAACCAATCTTTTGCATCCAATAGGTGTGTTTGTGTCATTGGATGATCAATTAGGTCATTTTCGTCCTCCTTAGGCTTATTCTTGTCCAATTAGGGTTTTTAAACAATCTTGTGCATCCAATAGGTGTGTTTGTGTCATTGGATGATCAATTAGGTCATTTTCGTCCTCCCTAGGCTTATTCTTGTCCAATTAGGGTTTTTAAACAATCTTGTGCATCCAATAGGTGTGTTTGTGTCTTTGGATGATCAATTAGGTCATTTTCGTCCTCCGTAGGCTTATTCTTGTCCAATTAGGGTTTTTAACCAATCTTGTGCATCCGATAAGTTTGTTTGTATCATTGAATTAACATTTAGGTCATTTTCGTCCTCCCTAGACATATTCTTGTCCAATTAGGGTTTTTAACCAATCTTGTGCATCCAATAGGTGTGTTTGTGTCATTGGATGATCAATTAGGTCATTTTCGTCCTCCCTAGGCTTATTCTTGTCCAATTAGGGTTTTTAACCAATCTTGTGCATCCAATAGGTGTGTTTGTGTCATTGGATGATCAATTAGGTCATTTTCGTCCTCCCTAGGCTTATTCTTGTCCAATTAGGGTTTTTAACCAATCTTGTGCATCCAATAAGTTTGTTTGTGTCATTGAATTAATATTTAGGTCATTTTCGTCCTCCCTATGCATATTCTTGTCCAGTTAGGGTTTTTAACCATTCTTGTGCATCCAATAGGTGTGTTTGTGTCATTGCATGATCAATTAGGTCATTTTCGTCCTCCCTAGGCATATTCTTGTCCAATTAGCGTTTTTTACCAATCTTGTGCATCCAATTAGTGTGTTTGTGGCAATGGACGATCAATTAGGTCATTTTCGTCCTCCCTAGGCATATTCTTGTCCAGTTAGGGTTTTTAACCAATCTTGTGCATCCAATAGGTGTGTTTGTGTCATTGCATGATCAATTAGGTCATTTTCGTCCTCCCTAGGCATATTCTTGTCCAATTAGGGTTTTTAACCAATCTTGTGCATCCAATAGGTGTGTTTGTGGCATTGGATGATCAATTAGGTCATTTTCGTCCTCCCTAGGCTTATTCTTATCCAATTAGGGTTTTTAACCAATCTTGTGCATCCAATAGGTGTGTTTGTGTCATTGGATGATCAATTAGGTCATTTTCGTCCTCCCTAGGCTTATTCTTGTCCAATTAGGGTTTTTAACCAATCTTGTGCATCCAATAAGTTTGTTTGTGTCATTGAATTAATATTTAGGTCATTTTCGTCCTCCCTAGGCATATTCTTGTCCAATTAGGGTTTTTAACCAATCTTGTGCATCCAATAGGTGTGTTTGTGTCATTGGATGATCAATTAGGTCATTTTCGTCCTTCCTAGGCTTATTCTTGTCCAATTAGGGTTTTTAACCAATCTTGTGCATCCAATAAGTTCGTTAGTGTCATTGGATGATCAATTAGGTCATTTTCGTCCTCCCTAGGCATGTTCTTGTCCAACTAGGGTTTTTAACCAATCTTGTGCATCCAATAGGTGTGTTTGTGTCATTGGATGATCAATTAGGTCGTTTTCGTCCTCGCTAGGCTTATTCTTGTCCAATTAGGGTTTTTAATCAATCTTGTGCATCCAATAAGTTTGTTTGTGTCATTGAATTAATATTTAGGTCATTTTCGTCCTCCCTAGGCATATTCTTGTCCAATTAGGGTTTTTAACCAATCTTGTGCATCCAATAGGTGTGTTTGTGTCATTGGATGATCAATTAGGTCATTTTCGTCCTCCCTAGGCTTATTCTTGTCCAATTAGGGTTTTTAACCAATCTTGTGCATCCAATAAGTTTGTTTGTGTCATTGAATTAATATTTAGGTCATTTTCGTCCTCCCTAGGCATATTCTTGTCCAATTTGGGTTTTTAACCAATCTTGTGCTTCCAATAGGTGTGTTTGTGTCATTGGATGATCAATTAGGTCATTTTCGTCCTCCCTAGGCTTATTCTTGTCCAATTAGGGTTTTTAACCAATCTTGTGCATCCAATAGGTTCGTTTGTGTCATTGGATGAACAATTAGGTCATTTTCGTCCTCCCTAGGCTTATTCTTGTCCAATTAGGGTTTTTAACCAATCTTGTGCATCCAATAGGTGTGTTTGTGTCATTGGATGATCAATTAGGTCATTTTCGTCCTCCCTAGGCTTATTCTTGTCCAATTAGGGTTTTTAACCAATCTTGTGCATCCAATAGGTGTGTTTGTGTCATTGGATGATCAATTAGGTCATTTATCGTCCTCCCTAGGCTTATTCTTGTCCAATTAGGGTTTTTAACCAATCTTGTGCATCCAATAGGTTGAGTTGTGTCATTGGATTAACATTTAGGTCATTTTCGTCCTCCCTAGGCATATTCTTGTCCAATTAGGGTTTTTAACCAATCTTGTGCATCCAATAGGTGTGTTTGTGTCATTGGATGATCAATTAGGTCATTTTCGTCCTCCCTAGGCTTATTCTTGTCCAATTAGGGTTTTTAACCAATCTTGTGCATCCAATAAGTTGAGTTGTGTCATTGGATTAACATTTAGGTCATTTTCATCCTCCCTAGGTATATTCTTGTCCAATTAGGGTTTTTAACCAATCTTGTGCATCCAATAAGTTCATTTGTGTCATTGGATGATCAATTAGGTCATTTTCGTCCTCCCTAGGCATATTCTTGTCCAACTAGGGTTTTTAACCAATCTTGTACATCTAATAAGTTCATTTGTGTCATTGGATCAACATTTAGGTCATTTTCGTCCTCCCTAGGCATATTCTTGTCCAATTAGGGTTTTTAACCAATCTTGTGCATCCAATAGGTGTGTTTGTGTCATTGGATGATCAATTAGGTCATTTTCGTCCTCCCTAGGCTTATTCTTGTCCAATTAGGGTTTTTAACCAATCTTGTGCATCCAATAAGTTGAGTTGTGTCATTGGATTAACATTTAGGTCATTTTCGTTCTCCCGAGGCTTATTCTTGTCCAATTAGGGTTTTTAACCAATCTTGTGCATCCAATAAGTTGAGTTGTGTCATTGGATTAACATTTAGGTCATTTTCGTTCTCCCTAGGCTTATTCTTGTCCAATTAGGGTTTTTAACCAATCTTGTCCATCCAATAAGTTCATTTGTGTTGTTGGATTAACATTTAGGTCATATTCGTCCTCCCTAGGCATGTTCTTGTCCAACTAGGGTTTTTAACCAATCTTGTGCATCCAATAGGTGTGTTTGTGTCATTGGATGAACAGATAGGTCATTTTCGTCCTCCCTAGGCTTATTCTTGTGCATCCAATAAGTTGAGTTGTGTCATTGGATTAACATTTAGGTCATTTTCGTTCTCCCTAGGCTTATTCTTGTCCAATTAGGGTTTTTAACCAATCTTGTGCATCCAATAATTTCATTTGTGTCATTGGATTAACATTTAGGTCATATCCATCCTCCCTAGGTGTGTTTGTGTCATTGGATGATCAATTAGGTCATTTTCGTCCTCCCTTGGCTTATTCTTGTCCAATTAGGGTTTTTAACCAATCTTGTGCATCCAATAGGTGTGTTGGTGACATTGGATGATCAATTAGGTCATTTTCGTCCTCCTTAGGCTTATTCTTGTCCAATTAGGGTTTTTAACCAATCTTGTGCATCCAATAAGTTGAGTTGTGTCATTGGATTAACATTTAGGTCATTTTCGTTCTCCCGAGGCTTATTCTTGTCCAATTATGGTTTTTAACCAATCTTGTGCATCCAATAAGTTCATTTGTGTCATTGGATTAACATTTAGGTCATATCCGTCCTCCCTAGGCATATTCTTGTCCAATTAGGGTTTTTAACCAATCTTGTGCATCCAATAGGTGTGTTTGTGTCATTGGATGATCAATTAGGTCATTTTCGTCCTCCCTAGGCTTATTCTTGTCCAATTAGGGTTTTTAACCAATCTTGTGCATCCAACTAG
>JBBPBR010001700.1:11519-23166 GCA_037974775.1 Cicer pinnatifidum
AGGCTTATTCTTGTCCAATTAGGGTTTTTAACCAATCTTGTGCATCCAATAATTTCATTTGTGTCATTGGATTAACATTTAGGTCATATCCATCCTCCCTAGGTGTGTTTGTGTCATTGGATGATCAATTAGGTCATTTTCGTCCTCCCTTGGCTTATTCTTGTCCAATTAGGGTTTTTAACCAATCTTGTGCATCCAATAGGTGTGTTGGTGACATTGGATGATCAATTAGGTCATTTTCGTCCTCCTTAGGCTTATTCTTGTCCAATTAGGGTTTTTAACCAATCTTGTGCATCCAATAAGTTGAGTTGTGTCATTGGATTAACATTTAGGTCATTTTCGTTCTCCCGAGGCTTATTCTTGTCCAATTAGGGTTTTTAACCAATCTTGTGCATCCAATAAGTTCATTTGTGTCATTGGATTAACATTTAGGTCATATCCGTCCTCCCTAAGCATATTCTTGTCCAATTAGGGTTTTTAACCAATCTTGTGCATCCAATAGGTGTGTTTGTGTCATTGGATGATCAATTAGGTCATTTTCGTCCTCCATAGGCTTATTCTTGTCCAATTAGGGTTTTTAACCAATCTTGTGCATCCAATAAGTTTGTTTGTGTCATTGAATTAATATTTAGGTCATTTTCGTCCTCCCTAGGCATATTCTTGTCCAATTAGGGTTTTTAACCAATCTTGTGCATTCAATAGGAGTGTTTGTGTCATTGGATGATCAATTAGGTCATTTTCGTGCTCCCTAGGCTTATTCTTGCCCAATTAGGGTTTTTAACCAATCTTGTGCATCCAATAAGTTGAGTTGTGTCATTGGATTAGCATTTAGGTCATTTTCGTCATCCCTAGGCCTATTCTTGTCCAATTAGGGTTTTTAACCAATCTTGTGCATCCAATAAGTTCATTTGTGTCATTGGATTAACATTTAGGTCATTTTCGTCCTCCCTAGGCATATTCTTGTCCAATTACGGTTTTTAACCAATCTTGTGCATCCAATAGGTGTGTTTGTGTCATTGGATGATCAATTAGGTTATTTTCGTCCTCACTAGGCTTATTCTTGTCCAATTAGGGTTTTTAACCATTCTTGTGCATCCAAGAAGTTGAGTTATGTCATTGGATTAACATTTAGGTCATTTTCGTTCTCCCTAGGCTTATTCTTGTCCAATTAGGGTTTTTAACCAATCTTGTGCATCCAATAAGTTCATTTGTGTTATTGGATTAACATTTAGGTCATATTCCTCCTCCCTAGGCATATTCTTGTCCAATTAAGGTTTTTAACCAATCTTGTGCATCCAATAGGTGTGTTTGTGTCATTGGATGATCAATTAGGTCATTTTCGTCCTCCCTAGGCATATTCTTGTCCAATTAGGGTTTTTAACCAATCTTGTGCATCCAATAGGTGTGTTTGTGTCATTGGATGATCAATTAGGTTATTTTCATCCTCCCTAGGCTTACTCTTGTCCAATTAGGGTTTTTAACCAATCTTGTGCATCCAATAGGTGTGTTTGTGTCATTGGATGATCAATTAGGTCATTTTCGTCCTCCATAGGCTTATTCTTGTCCAATTAGGGTTTTTAACCAATCTTGTGCATCCAATAAGTTGAGTTGTGTATTTGGATTAACATTTAGTCATTTTCGTCCTCCCTAGGCATATTCTTGTCCAATTAGGGTTTTTAACCAATCTTGTGCATCCAATAGGTGTGTTTGTGTCATTGGATGAACAATTAGTTCATTTTCGTCCTCCCTAGGCTTATTGTTGTCCAATTAGGGTTTTTAACCAATCTTGTGCATCCAATAGGTGTGTTTGTGTCATTGGATGATCAATTAGGTCACTTTCGTCCTCCCTAGGCTTATTCTTGTCCAATTAGGGTTTTTAACCAATCTTGTGCATCCAATAGGTGTGTTTGTGTCATTGGATGATCAATTAGGTCATTTTCGTCCTCCCTAGGCTTATTCTTGTCCAATTAGGGTTTTTAACCAATCTTGTGCATCCAATAAGTTTGTTTGTGTCATTGAATTAATATTTAGGTCATTTTCGTCCTCCCTAGGCATATTCTTGTCCAATTAGGGTTTTTAACCAATCTGGTGCATCCAATAGGTGTGTTTGTGTCATTGGATGATCAATTAGGTCGTTTTTGTCCTCCCTAGGCTTATTCTTGTCCAATTAGGGTTTTTAACCAATCTTTTGCATCCAATAAGTTTGTTTGTGTCATTGAATTAATATTTAGGTCATTTTCGTCCTCCCTAGGCATATTCTTGTCCAATTAGGGTTTTTAACCAATCTTGTGCATCCAATAGGTGTGTTTGTGTCATTGGATGATCAATTAGGTCATTTTCGTCCTCCCTAGGCTTATTCTTGTCCAATTAGGGTTTTTAACCAATCTTGTGCATCCAATAAGTTTGTTTGTGTCATTGAATTAATATTTAGGTCATTTTCGTCCTCCCTAGGCATATTCTTGTCCAATTTGGGTTTTTAACCAATCTTGTGCATCCAATAGGTGTGTTTGTGTCATTGGATGATCAATTAGTTCATTTTTGTCCTCCCTGGGCATATTCTTGTCCAATTAGGGTTTTTAACCAATCTTGTGCTTCCAATAGGTGTGTTTGTGTCATTAGATGATCAATTAGGTCATTCTGGTCCTCCTTGGCTTATTCTTGTCCAATTAGGGTTTTTAACCAATCTTGTGCATCCAATAGGTGTGTTTGTGTCATTGGATGATCAATTAGGTCATTTTCGTCCTCCCTAGGCTTATTCTTGTCCAATTAGGGTTTTTAACCAATCTTGTGCATCCAATAAGTTGAGTTGTGTCATTGGATTATCATTTAGGTCTTTTTCGTCCTCCCTAGGCTTATTCTTGTCCAATTAGGGTTTTTAACCAATCTTGTGCATCCAATAGGTGTGTTTGTGTCATTGGATGATCAATTAGGTCATTTTCGTCCTCCCTAGGCTTATTCTTGTCCAATTAGGGTTTTTAACCAATCTTGTGCATCCAATAAGTTGAGTTGTGTCATTGGATTAACATTAAGGTCATTTTCATTCTCCCTAGGCTTATTCTTGTCCAATTAGGGTTTTTAACCAATCTTGTGCATCCAATAGGTGTGTTTGTGTCATTGGATGATCAATTAGGTCATTTTCGTCCTCCCTAGGCTTATTCTTGTCCAATTAGGGTTTTTAACCAATCTTGTGCATCCAATAGGTGTGTTTGTGTCATTGGATGATCAATTAGGTCATTTTCGTCCTCCCTAGGCTTATTCTTGTCCAATTAGGGTTTTTAACCAATCTTGTGCATCCAATAGGTGTGTTTGTGTCATTGGATGATCAATTAGGTCATTTTTCGTCCTCCCTAAGCTTATTCTTGTCCAATTAGGGTTTTTAACCAATCTTATGCATCCAATAGGTGTGTTTGTGTCATTGGATGATCAATTAGGTCATTTTCGTCCTCCCTAGGCTTATTCTTGTCCAATTAGGGTTTTTAACCAATCTTGTGCATCCAATAGGTGTGTTTGTGTCATTGGATGATCAATTAGGTCATTTTCGTCCTCCCTAGGCTTATTCTTGTCCAATTAGGGTTTTTAACCAATCTTGTGCATCCAATAGGTGTGTTTGTGTCATTGGATGATCAATTTGGTCATTTTCGTCCTCCCTAGGCTTATTCTTGTCCAGTTAGGGTTTTTAACCGATCTTGTGCATCCAATAGGTGTGTTTGTGTCGTTGGATGATCAATTAGGTCATTTTCGTCCTCCCTAGGCATATTGTTGTCCAAATAGGGTTTTTAACCAATCTTGTGCATCCAATAGGTGTGTTTGTGTCGTTGGATGATCAATTAGGTCATTTTCGTCCTCCCTAGGCTTATTCTTGTCGAATTAGGGTTTTTAACCAATCTTGTGCATCCAATAAGTTGAGTTGTGTCATTGGATTAACATTTAGGTCATTTTCGTTCTCCATAGGCTTATTCTTGTCCAATTAGGGTTTTTAACCAATCTTGTGCATCCAATAGGTGTGTTTGTGTCATTGGATGATCAATTAGGTCATTTTCGTCCTCCCTAGGCTTATTCTTGTCCAATTAGGGTTTTTAACCAATCTTGTGCATCCAATACATTCATTTGTGTCATTGGATTAACATTTAGGTCATTTTCGTCCTCCCTAGGCATATTCTTGTCTAATTAGGTATTTAACCAATCTTGTGCATCCAATAGGTGTGTTTGTGTCATTGGATGATCAATTAGGTCATTTTCGCCCTCCCTAGGCTTATTCTTGTCCAATTAGGGTTTTTAACCGATCTTGTGCATCCAATAGGTGTGTTTGTGTCATTGGATGATCAATTAGGTCATTTTCGTCCTCCCTAGGCTTATTCTTGTCCAATTAGGGTTTTTAACCAATCTTGTGTATCCAATAGGTGTGTTTGTGTCATTGGATGATCAATTAGGTCATTTTCGCCCTCCCTAGGCTTATTCTTGTCCAATTAGGGTTTTTAACCAATCTTGTGCATCCAATAAGTTCATTTGTGTCATTGGATTAACATTTAGGTCATTTTCGTCCTCCCTAGGCATATTCTTGTCCAATTAGGGTTTTTAACCAATCTTGTGCTTCCAATAGGTGTGTTTGTGTCATTGGATGATCAATTAGGTCATTTTCGTCCTCCCTAGGCTTATTCTTGTCAAATTAGGGTTTTTAACCAATCTTGTGCATCCAATAAGTTCATTTGTGTCATTGGATTAACATTTAGGTCATTTTCGTTCTCCCTAGGCTTATTCTTGTCCAATTATGGTTTTTAACCAATCTTGTGCATCCAATAAGTTCATTTGTGTCATTGGATTAACATTTAGGTCATATCCGTCCTCCCTAGGCATATTCTTGTCCAATTAGGGTTTTTAACCAATCTTGTGCATCCAATAGGTGTGTTTGTGTCATTGGATGATCAATTAGGTCATTTTCGTCCTCCCTAGGCTTATTCTTGTCCAATTAGGGTTTTTAACCAATCTTGTGCATCCAACTAGCTTGTTTATGTCATTGAATTAATATTTAGGTCATTTTCGTCCTTTCTATGCTTATTCTTGTCCAATTTGGGTTTTTAACCAATCTTGTGCATCCAATAGGTGTGTTTGTGTCATTGGATGATCAGTTACGTCATTTTCGTCCTCCCTAGGCTTATTCTTGTCCAATTAGGGTTTTTAACCAATCTTGTGCATCGAATAAGTTGAGTTGTGTCATTGGATTAACATTTAGGTCATTTTCGTTCTCCCTAGGCTTATTCTTGTCCAATTAGGGTTTTTAACCAATCTTGTCCATCCAATAAGTTCATTTGTGTTGTTGGATTAACATTTAGGTCATATTCGTCCTCCCTAGGCATGTTCTTGTCCAACTAGGGTTTTTAACCAATCTTGTGCATCCAATAGGTGTGTTTGTGTCATTGGATGAACAGATAGGTCATTTTCGTCCTCCCTAGGCTTATTCTTGTGCATCCAATAAGTTGAGTTGTGTCATTGGATTAACATTTAGGTCATTTTCGTTCTCCCTAGGCTTATTCTTGTCCAATTAGGGTTTTTAACCAATCTTGTGCATCCAATAATTTCATTTGTGTCATTGGATTAACATTTAGGTCATATCCATCCTCCCTAGGTGTGTTTGTGTCATTGGATGATCAATTAGGTCATTTTCGTCCTCCCTTGGCTTATTCTTGTCCAATTAGGGTTTTTAACCAATCTTGTGCATCCAATAGGTGTGTTGGTGACATTGGATGATCAATTAGGTCATTTTCGTCCTCCTTAGGCTTATTCTTGTCCAATTAGGGTTTTTAACCAATCTTGTGCATCCAATAAGTTGAGTTGTGTCATTGGATTAACATTTAGGTCATTTTCGTTCTCCCGAGGCTTATTCTTGTCCAATTAGGGTTTTTAACCAATCTTGTGCATCCAATAAGTTCGTTTGTGTCATTGGATTAACATTTAGGTCATATCCGTCCTCCCTAGGCATATTCTTGTCCAATTAGGGTTTTTAACCAATCTTGTGCATCCAATAGGTGTGTTTGTGTCATTGGATGATCAATTAGGTCATTTTCGTCCTCCCTAGGCTTATTCTTGTCCAATTAGGGTTTTTAACCAATCTTGTGCATCCAACAAGCTTGTTTATGTCATTGAATTAATATTTAGGTCATTTTCGTCCTTTCTATGCTTATTCTTGTCCAATTTGGGTTTTTAACCAATCTTGTGCATCCAATAGGTGTGTTTGTGTCATTGGATGATCAGTTACGTCATTTTCGTCCTCCCTAGGCTTATTCTTGTCCAATTAGGGTTTTTAACCAATCTTGTGCATCGAATAAGTTGAGTTGTGTCATTGGATTAACATTTAGGTCATTTTCGTTCTCCCTAGGCTTATTCTTGTCCAATTAGGGTTTTTAACCAATCTTGTGCATCCAATAAGTTCATTTGTGTCATTGGTTTAACATTTAGGTCATATCGGTCCTCCCTAGGCATATTCTTGTCCAATTAGGGTTTTTAACCAATCTTGTGCATCCAATAGGTGTGTTTGTGTCATTGGATGATCAATTAGGTCATTTTCGTCCTCCATAGGCTTATTCTTGTCCAATTAGGGGTTTTAACCAATTTTGTGCATCCAATAAGTTTGTTTGTGACATTGAATTAATATTTTGGTCATTTTCGTCCTCCCTAGGCATATTCTTGTCCAATTAGAGTTTTTAACCAATCTTGTGCATTCAATAGGTGTGTTTGTGTCATTGGATGATCAATTAGATCATTTTCGTCCTCCCTAGGCATATTCTTGTCCAATTAGGGTTTTTAACCAATCTTGTGCATCCAATAGGTGTGTTTGTGTCATTGGATGATCAATTAGGTCATTTTCGTCCTCCCTAGGCTTATTCTTGTCCAATTAGGGTTTTTAACCAATCTTGTGCATCCAATAAGTTGAGTTGTGTCATTAGATTAACATTTAGGTCATTTTCATTCCCCCTAGGCTTATTCTTGTCGAATTAGGTTTTTAACCAATCTTGTGCATCCAATAAGTTCATTTGTGTCATTGGATTCACATTTAGGTCATTTTCGTCCTCCCTAGGCATATTCTTGTCCAATTAGGGTTTTTAACCAATCTTGTGCATCCAATAGGTGTGTTTATCTCATTGGATGATCAATTAGGTCACTTTGATCCTCCCTAGGCTTATTCTTGTCCAATTAGGGTTTTTAACCAATCTTGTGCATCCAATAAGTTCATTTGTGTCATTGGATTAACATTTAGGTCATTTTCGTCCTCCCTAGGCATATTCTTGTCCAATTAGGGTTTTTTACCAATCTTGTGCATCCAATAGGTGTGTTTGTGTCATTGAATGATCAATTTAGGTAATTTTCGTCCTCCTTAGGCATATTCTTGTCCAATTAGGGTTTTTAACCAATCTTGTGCATCCAATAAGTTGAGTTGTGTCATTGGATTAACATTTAGGTCATTTTCGTTCTCCCTAGGCTTATTCTTGTCCAATTAGGGTTTTTAACCAATCTTGTGCATCCAATAAGTTCATTTGTGTCATTGGATTAACATTTAGGTCATATCCGTCCTCCCTAGGCATATTCTTGTCCAATTAGGGTTTTTAACCAATCTTGTGCGTCCAATAAGTTCATTTGTGTTATTGGATTAACATTTAGGTCATATTCGTCCTCCTTAGGCATATTCTTGTCCAATTAGGGTTTTTAACCAATCTTGTGCATCCAATAGGTGTGTTTGTGTCATTGGATGATCAATTAGGTCATTTTCGTCCTCCCTAGGCTTATTCTTGTCCAATTAGGGTTTTTAACCAATCTTGTGCATCCAATAGGTGTGTTTGTGTCATTGGATGATCAATTAGGTCATTTTCGTCCTCCCTAGGCTTATTCTTGTCCAATTAGCGTTTTTAATCAATCTTGTGCATCCAATAGGTGTGTTTGTGTCATTGGATGATCAATTAGGTCATTTTCGTCCTCCCTAGGCTTATTCTTGTCCAATTAGGGTTTTTAACCAATCTTGTGCATCCAATAACTTTGTTTGTGTCATTGAATTAATATTTAGGTCATTTTCGTCCTCCCTATGCATATTCTTGTCCAATTAGGGTTTTTAACCAATCATTGTGCATTCAATAGGTGTGTTTGTGTCATTGGATGATCAATTAGGTCATTTTCGCCCTCCCTAGGCTTATTCTTGTCCAATTAGGGTTTTTAACCAATCTTGTGCATCCAATAAGTTCATTTGTGTCATTGGATTAACATTTAGGTCATTTTCGTCCTCCCTAGGCATATTCTTGTCCAATTAGGGTTTTTAACCAATCTTGTGCTTCCAATAGGTGTGTTTGAGTCATTGGATCATCAATTAGGTCATTTTCGTCCTCCCTAGGCTTATTCTTGTCCAATTAGGGTTTTTAACCAATCTTGTGCATCCAATAAGTTTGTTTGTGTCATTGAATTAATATTTAGGTCATTTTCGTCCTCCCTAGGCATATTCTTGCCCAATTAGGATTTTTAACCAATCTTGTGCATCCAATAGGTGTGTTTGTACCATTGGATGATCAATTAGGTCATTTTTGTCCTCCATAGGCTTATTCTTGTCCAATTAGGGTTTTTAACCAATCTTGTGCTTCCAATAGGTGTGTTTGTGTCATTAGATGATCAATTAGGTCATTCTGGTCCCCCCTAGGCTTATTCTTGTCCAATTAGGGTTTTTAACCAATCTTGTGCATCCAATAGGTGTGTTTGTGTCATTGGATGATCAATTAGGTCATTTTCGTCCTCCCTAGGCTTATTCTTGTCCAATTAGGGTTTTTAACCAATCTTGTGCATCCAATAAGTTTGTTTGTGTCATTGAATTAATATTTAGGTCATTTTCGTCCTCCCTAGGCATATTCTTGTCCAATTAGGGTTTTTAACCACTTGTGCATCCAATAGGTGTGTTTGTGTCATTGGATAATCAATTAGTTCATTTTCGTCCTCCCTAGGCTTATTCTTGTCCAATTAGGGTTTTTAACCAATATTGTGCATCCAATAGGTGTGTTTGTGTCATTGGATGATCAATTAGGTCATTTTCGTCCTCCCTAAGCATATTCTTTTCCAATTAGGGTTTTTAACCAATCTTGTGCATCCAATAGGTGTGTTTGTGTCATTGGATGATCAATTAGGTCATTTTCGTCCTCCCTAGGCATGTTCTTGTCCAACTAGGGTTTTTAACCAATCTTGTGCATTCAATAGGTGTGTTTGTGTCATTGGATGATCAATTAGGTCATCTTCGTCCTCCCTAGGTTTATTCTTGTCCAATTAGGGTTTTTAACCAATCTTGTGCATCCAATAACTTTGTTTGTTTCATTATATTAATATTTAGGTCATTTTCGTCCTCCCTAGGCATATTCTTGTCCAATTAGCGTTTTTAACCAATCTTGTGCATCCAATAGGTGTGTTTGTGTCATTGGATGATCAATTAGGTCATTTTCGTCCTCCCTAGGCATATTCTTGTCCAATTAGGGTTTTTAACCAATCTTGTGCATCCAATAGGTGTGTTTGTGTCATTGGATGATCAATTAGGTCATTTTCGTCCTCCCTAGGCTTATTCTTGTCCAATTAGGGTTTTTAACCAATCTTGTGCATCCAATAAGTTCATTAGTGTCATTGGATGATCAATTAGGTCATTTTCGTCCTCCCTAGGCATGTTCTTGTCCAACTAGGGTGTTTAACCAATCTTGTGCTTCCAATAGGTGTGTTTGTGTCATTGGATGATCAGATAAGTCATTTTCGTCCTCCCTAGGCTTATTCGTGTCCAATTAGGGTTTTTAACCAATCTTGTGCATCCAATAAGTTGAGTTGTGTCATTGGATTAATATTTAGGTCATTTTCGTTCTCCCTAGGCTTATTCTTGTCCAATTAGGGTTTTTAACCAATCTTGTGCATCCAATAAGTTCATTTGTGTCATTGGATTAACATTTAGGTCATATCCGTCCTCCCTAGGCATATTCTTGTCCAATTAGGGTTTTTAACCAATCTTGTGCATCCAATAGGTGTGTTTGTGTCATTGGATGATCAATTAGGTCATTTTCGTCCTCCATACGCTTATTCTTGTCCAATTAGGGTTTTTAACCAATCATGTGCATCCAATAAGTTTGTTTGTGTCATTGAATTAATATTTACGTCATTTTCATCCTCCCTAGGCATATTCTTGTCCAATTAGGGTTTTTAACCAATCTTGTGCATTCAATAGGTGTGTTTGTGTCATTGGATGATCAATTAGGTCATTTTCGTCCTCCCTAGGCATATTCTTGTCCAATTAGGGTTTTTAACCAATCTTGTGCATCCAATAAGTTGAGTTGTGTCATTGGATTAACATTTAGGTCATTTTCGTTCTCCCGAGGCTTATTCTTGTCCAATTAGGGTTTTTAACCAATCTTGTGCATCCAATAAGTTGAGTTGTGTCATTGGATTAACATTTAGGTCATTTTCGTTCTCCCTAAGCTTATTCTTGTCCAATTAGGGTTTTTAACCAATCTTGTCCATCCAATAAGTTCATTTGTGTTGTTGGATTAACATTTAGGTCATATTTGTCCTCCCTAGGCATGTTCTTGTCCAACTAGGGTTTTTAACCAATCTTGTGCATCCAATAGGTGTGTTTGTGTCATTGGATGAACAGATAGGTCATTTTCGTCCTCCCTAGGCTTATTCTTGTGCATCCAATAAGTTGAGTTGTGTCATTGGATTAACATTTAGGTCATTTTCGTTCTCCCTAGGCTTATTCTTGTCCAATTAGGGTTTTTAACCAATCTTGTGCATCCAATAATTTCATTTGTGTCATTGGATTAACATTTAGGTCATATCCATCCTCCCTAGGTGTGTTTGTGTCATTGGATGATCAATTAGGTCATTTTCGTCCTCCCTTGGCTTATTCTTGTCCAATTAGGGTTTTTAACCAATCTTGTGCATCCAATAGGTGTGTTTGTGACATTGGATGATCAATTAGGTCATTTTCGTCCTCCTTAGGCTTATTCTTGTCCAATTAGGGTTTTTAACCAATCTTGTGCATCCAATAAGTTGAGTTGTGTCATTGGATTAACATTTAGGTCATTTTCGTTCTCCCGAGGCTTATTCTTGTCCAATTAGGGTTTTTAACCAATCTTGTGCATCCAATAAGTTCATTTGTGTCATTGGATTAACATTTAGGTCATATACGTCCTCCCTAGGCATATTCTTGTCCAATTAGGGTTTTTAACCAATCTTGTGCATCCAATAGGTGTGTTTGTGTCATTGGATGATCAATTAGGTCATTTTATCTCGCCCTAGGGATATTCTTGTCCAATCAAGGTTTTTAACCAATCTTGTGCATCCAATAAGTTCATTTGTGTCATTGGATTAACATTTAGGTCATTTTCGTCCTCCCTAGGCATATTCTTGTCCAATTAGGGTTTTTAACCAATCTTGTGCTTCCAATAGGTCTGTTTGTGTCATTGGATGATCAATTAGGTCATTTTCGTCCTCCCTTGGCTTATTCTTGTCCAATTAGGGTTTTTAACCAATCTTGTGCATCCAACAAGTTTGTTTATGTCATTGAATTAATATTTAGGTCATTTTCGTCCTCCCTAGGCATATTCTTGTCCAATTAGGGTTTTTAACCAATCTTGTGCATCCAATAGGT